>SZWC01007352.1:113571-129116 GCA_023375785.1 Penium margaritaceum | reverse complement strand
ATATATATATATATATGTGTGTGTGTGTGTGTGTGTGTGTGTGTGTGTGTGTGTGTATGTGTGTGTGTGTGTGTGTGTGTGTGTGTGTGTGTTTGTGTGTACGTATATATTTGTATGTGTATGTATATATATATACATATATATGCTCCAAAGTACCAACAATTTTCATCGAAGTACAATCGTTGCTAATTAAAATTGCATTTTTTTCCCAAGTTCCCAAATTTTCTTATGCTATGAAACTAAATACCCGTGCACCATCTTTGTTCTGCTTAGCACAACACTTGGTATCAAAGAACGATAGTGCGGAAGGGGATTCTGATGACCATACTCGTACAAGGCAACCTTGCACAAGACTTCTGCACATATCCGTTGTGTAAAAGATAATGGGCTTTGCAAAGACTATGAAAGGAGGAAGAGGACCCAGAGACGAGTAAAAATAACCTGATTAATACTTCACAAGCACTTCATGAAGCTCTCCAAGCGGCCCAAGCAGCAGGGTTGACAAGCTTCGCGGCACATGTCGTGGCTCAGAAGACTCCAATGACCAATTTGGCAACGGACCTCTTGGGACCAGCGAGCCCTCGCCTCCGCCACAATAATGACATACTGGTGTCCCATGGGTTGAATGGGGCCCTGTCTTGTGGGCAGATGAAAGGATGGATTGATGTTGGAGACCCCCAATCATCGTGGTTTTGGTCTAATGGGACAAGTGTAACGTACAGGTACTTCATCTCCTGCTCAAAGGTCGTCATCGGAGTTCGCAGAATGGCGTTCTTAGTTTGCATCAGGGGTCTACCCCCTTCGCAATATAAGAGGATCAATTTAATCCCGAGTTTACCCCAGATCAAGACGTCAATCTCCAAGCTATTTGATCTAACAAAACGTAGGAAACTAACAGAGCATATGTGGCTGACGATTTTGGAGGCCTACTTCACATACATTAAAGGCAAAACGAATGAGATAAGATTGATCTCACACCCTAACTCGTTCATAACACAACTCTTAGCTGGTGTTCTGATCTAAAGGACATCCAACACCAATAGGATACAGGTCAGCCAGATCAGCAGCTCACGCGACTGCTCCCAAATCGTCGAACTTTCGTGTTCTACCTCTCAAGTGGATCAATAAAACATGATCAAATTCACACACTCCACCAGAAAGTTCGGAATCCCTCATATGAGATGTTCTCGCATACTTTGGAAAACTAAATGAGAAGTTCAACACATGATACAAGCTCCAACGACAATCTCACAAACTATTGTTACAGAGTACATACAACATACTTTTGTAGAATTATCATGGGCAAAGACATCGCCTCTAGTGAACTATTTTTTTCTAATAACAATGGCCTTGAGCAAGACATATTGCAATGCATGAAAAGATTCAACATCCATGATGACCTTTTGCAAATGAACCCACCGATTGATCACATGAATAGCACTGAGTACAACAATCGGATTGAGAATGTAACAGCCAGAGACCTTAAGCACACAATTCTTACCACAGAAGAGGGAGGTCACATTTAATGGAGACCTTCACTCTGACCAAGTTTGAAACCGTTGATTGAAAAAAAATTATGTGCCAGACACGCAGAAAACTGGCCATGTTTTGGCCAGCTTCTGAAAGTGGTAGCAACAAGCCCAGGAGATCGAAGCGCGGAAAAAGACCCAAGGAGTAAGGAAATGGCGTAGTATAGTATAAGATGGAGAATATCCGATCCGCTCAAAAAAGGCTATCATAGTTGATCCTCCATCCGAATGGCGCACAATGCCACAGATGAGGGTTTCAAAGATCACAAAGTTCAACGGGGGAGGGGGGGGGGTATGAAGATGACCAGAAGTCGATGCTGCTACATGTGCAATCAAGAGTTTGCAAGAATCATAATGGTAACAATGTTACTAGAACCATGTGTGGAAGGCGGGTTTAAAGACCAAAATAGGGGTGTTGATGAAATATTTTTTCAGTTGTTGACTTTGTAAACATGTTTGACTATACAATGTAACAGTTTAGAGGACTTGGCTCATAACTAACTTCCAAAGTAATTCGTTGACAAGCCTTCTTGTGCTAGTCCAATCCATAAATTAACTAAGAAAGTAGCAAATGTGGCGTATTTTACTTCAACATCAATTGAAGAAACCGTAACCAACTCTTGATAGAGAAATCCACAACGAGGAAGTAGTTACAAGAAGCACAATGGGATAAATCTGCAAAGAAATTTGTATCACTTGTAAGATTAGGATTCACGATACCAATCCCGCTCTTCATTGCCAAAATGTATCTCAAGTGAGGAACTCACACATGACCGATCCATGTAGAATATGACAAAGAGCATGACATTGCAACGGATGACATAGTGGCCTCACCACCTTCATTCGCATGTAAAGCAACGAAGATTGTGGACGTAGCAAAATATTTCATACCACTCGTTGAGGAGTTCAACGGATTTTTCCCAATGAAGTACGGTGAGAGTTGTTGGAGTGAGGAACAACTGTGCTGATTTTATGCTTCAACATAGCACAGATGACACTCCAATCAGAGACTCTAAGACATTTGTAAGAATATTTACCTGAGTCTACTGGGTGTGGCTTTGCTGAGAATTTCCACATGGAAAGACCAGATTTCTCTAGAGAGCATCCGTCAAGGGTGTGAAAAGTGCTCTGTGCATGAGCATGCACATGATGAGTGCGCATGCCTGTAGGAGTAGACACATGCATAGTGCTACACACGCACTCAGGTCAAGAGCACCTAGTGATGAATGAACAGGCAACATGTAGCCTAGACAAGAGGCCTGCACGGCATCACCTCAACCATGCATGAAGCCAAAACCCTTCGATCTTCATGGGTCAATCTGGTGAAAGTTTCTGGAAGCTCCAGATCGACTGGCCTGAAATTGCAACATGGTAACATCAACGATTCTACAAGGAAAGCAAGCAACCTTCATGTGAAGTTTCACCTGAAGATGTGACGATGCTTCCTCAAGGAGGAAGCTTCCTCCTAGAGCAACAAAGGTACCAGTCTGAACCTACAACTAAAGGAAGCTTCCACTGGATGGAAGCTATCCGGAGTAAGCCAGAGGTGGAAACATACCCAAACCACCTAAAGGAAGCTTCTTGTTCATGTGGTCAACTTGCCAAGAATTCAAGTATTAAAAGGTGAAGTTCGTGTGACTTCTAAGTATCTCGAGTATCATCCCCATATCTTAGTATGTATAGTATCTCTAGGGTAATCTCCAATACCACGTGCAAAGCTCCATGGCTTAGCACCTAAGTTGTTCACCAAGCTATTGGAGGTCCCGCCAAGACCCGTGTAAGCCTGGCACTTGCGCACCAGCCTGGGTAGAGGATGATGCTGGTGATTCCTCCAGTATCCTTGTAAGTCTGGCAAATTCTGCCAGCTTGGGAGGAGGTCAATCCCTCCAAGATCTCAGTAAGCCTGGCAAGGCCTGCCAGCATGGGAGGAGGATGTCTTGACATCCTTAAGGCCCTTCATTGTCGCAACGATGGCTGTACCGAGACCCTTGCGTTGACGGACTTGACGGCCTAGCAAGGTGTTGCGCTCTAGTTTAGGACCAAGAGTTGCGTTGACGGCCTTACACTGTTTCTCCTGGTGAAATACTTGTAATTTTAATAGGAATCAACTTTACACTTGTGTTTCAGCTAATTTCACAACGAATTATACAAGGCAGGCTTGTTAGACAAAAGATCGTATGGCAACAGGGGATCCCCTTGCTGCACTGAAGTATGTAGTGACTTCTTCACTGCACGCTCTCCAAATTTCAACATGGTATCAAAGTCATAGGCACTATGTATAGCTAGTGTAACAGCATTAGTAGCAACATTACAGATTGCTAAAGCCACTTTTCATCATCTCTGTATAAGCTTGAGGAGGATACCTTGGCCATTTTGTCTCCTGCGTGTATCACGACCACCTTTTGTGACGTTCGGCTTGCACCTGACAAACACATCTAGATACCATGTTCAACATGATATAAGAGCAGCAGGATCATGCTACCAGCTAGAGGAGCAGTAGTAGCTCAAGTGTGGAAAGAAGACGACGGTTGTCTTTCCTCATGAGGTACAGTGTAAACATCAGACGTGACGCTCCACCTGCACAGGTCAAAGGCAAGAAGAACATGAAGGAAAAAGAGAAGAGCAGTGCTCGTGCTCAGCTATCTCATTATCCATCTGTGCATTAAAATATGTGCATGAGCTAAAGAGAAAAATTTTACATGAGAGAGCAAGTGGAAGGCGCTGAAGATCCAAGGCGCTTGGCTGAAGAGGCGTTACGCATGCTTCTACGAACAACAGTATATCAAGTAGCTAAGCATGAATTTGTGGTAATGGACTATGTTGGTGGTGGAGATGTTCTCCGCTAACCTTTTACAAGCAAGCAATTAGAAACAAAGTATTTTCCACTTTCAAACACGCGCTTAGGTGGCGTTCCACCTGCACAACAAGCAATAGCAACATGGAGGAGGAGAATGCTAGGTCAACTCCTCCTATTCTTGATTACCATTCTTTTTTGCATGGCTTGCGCATGGACCAAGATTTGGGGCACCATGTCGTAAACCATGCACAACGCCAAGGTGTAGAGGTGCACTTGGCTGAGGAGGCACAACGTATGGCACAGGAAGAAACCACAGCACGTCAATCTGTGGAGCAAGAGAGGGAGACACTGAGGCAGAAAATAACCACTGAAGAGTAGCTTATAGCACAAGAATGACATGGGCAGCTTATCCATGCATCTCAAGTATTGCAGACGAAGTAGCTACAACAATCACATGCGGCTTAAGCAGCCCACATTGAACAACGTTAACAACACCTCGTATGGACTCGGCAACAGCAACTTCATCAATGGACCAACAACAACAAGAGTAGTAGATACAGTTGCAACAAGGTTCAAATTAGTTTTCTGCACATCTGCCTCAAACAAACCCTCCTCTAGTCATGTAACCAGCCATGTCTCCACAAGTGTAGCTGCTTGCACCACTACAAGGAGGCATGCCACAGATGTTTGTGGCTCAACATCCATAGCTCGCCTTGATGGTGCCACCCATGGCACAATTTCAGCGGTGCTCTGCGTGATCCCCTCCATCTACCACACAAAGCAAGGCGTATCAAGGCTTGGAGGACAATGTGGCCCAAGCATTAGGGTTAGCACATAATGTCCTCCATAAGACAAATAAAGGAAGCAAATCTAAGTATAGAGGCGGAATGTGTTGGTAGCACGTTGGTGTACAAGAGCTCCCAGACGAAGAAGAACGACATATGTGTATAGAAATCACAGCACACATAGACATTGTATGTTCAGCTTGTCAAGCTCTCAGAACAAGCCACGACCAAGAGAACAAAAGAGGAAAGAGCTTCATAGCTCGGAGTATACATTAATTTAGGTAGTGGAATCAAAAACATGATGGCAATAGCAAGTCAGTTCACCACCATCGGCGGCGGCGTCTCTACGACTGCAACAAGGCTGAGTGCCTCAGCAACAACTCAGCTTTAGCCTTCTGCATTGATGCTACCCTTTGTTACGCATCGGATAGTAGAGGAAGAAGAATAAGAGGAGGAAGAAAAAGGAGGGGAGCGTTGAGAACGAAAAAAACAAAAGGGATTTATAAGGGGAGAAGATCTCCTTTGGCAGCAGATGCCCCCAACATGCAACAGTGAAAGCAACAATTACATCTGCAAATGTTAAGAAGGCTCTTGGCAGCAACCTACAGTAACCACAATGCCTCATGGCACTCATCATGGCCTTGAGGGTGTCCGTGAGGTAATGAGGCTCCAATCAGCTGTGTGATTATCTCCATCTAGATCTTTACAAGTGGGAAGGGGGACGAAGAAGAAGACCTCCATGATAGTGGAGGAGGTATGCATCCTTTGCCGTGTGGATCTGGTATATCAGCAGCAGAAGCTAAAAACCTAGCTTTATTGTTAGGCTGGAAGCATTCATGGGATCCTCTCCATCAGAGTGGCTGTGACAACCGCACACAGCCCAACAGCATCAATCATGATCTGAAGTGACAGTGCATCAGCAAGAAGGGAGGTTTCATGCCCAAGGGGAGATGAAGAAAGGACAAGAAACCTACCATATCGGCAACTGGTTATAGCAAGCCCACCTTTTGCTAGGTGGCATGCATGATTCCACCGTGTCAAGAGGCAGTTGTAGTAAGCCCACCTCTTGGAAGGTGGCATGCATTATGGACTTCTACTCCAAGATCAACGTGCCTACCGTGTTGGCCGGTGGTTGTGCTAAGCCTACCTCATGGAGGTGGCATGCGTGGTGGAGCTTTGCTCCAAGACCGATGTTCCTGACGCATCGGCAGGTGGTGGCAGTAAGTCCATCTCATCAGAGGTGGCATGCCTGATGGAGCAATACTCCACTTACATAGTGCAAGTGGAGATTATCACGCTCCAATTATTTGTGTTGCAAGAGACTTGCGAGGCTCTGAGGACCACCGCAACAACCCAGGCCTTCACTAGTAAGGGGAAGGAGGCCGGAGGGAGAGAACTTCTTTACGAGATTTTAATTTATCCTAAAAATGTTTGTGCTCATAATTGAGTGCAACAAAATCAGGGTGAGTTGGTAGAAGCCAAATACAACTCATCTTCTCCCCTCAGTTTGGCTCTTTCAACAAAGCTAGAAATGATGGATGAAATACAACCCATCAACAATGGCAGCAAAGTTCCATGCTGCAATCATCAAGGAGCAATTGACATCAGTGATTTTTGCAAACATCTACAACAACTTCTGTCACATCTGTTTTACAAAAGTGGACGATACCTCTTACAAAGGCATGAGTGATGACATCATCACTTGGAGCAATCTCCATCGACATCAAGGAGATGTATCAGCTGCATGCACTCTACGCGTTAACATCAGTGGGAGAACGATAAAGCCAATGGAACCAATTCTAGATGGGCTCAAGAAGCAGCTCACTTTGCTACCGAGTTAGGCATGGAATAGGACAGCTCAGCATTTCTGACTTGAAGTAGTCCATATTTTCAAGCCAGCACAGATAGCGGTTGGAAAGGGTGGCCGGTCGATTTGGCAAAAAAAGGAGTTGTCGCTCGCTCGCACTAGTGAAACAGGGCCTCCAGAGTCTCTCGCTCAGTTGAGCGAAACAATTCCTCCTATGTAGTGAGCAGGTGCAACTCAGCGCCTGGCTGTCGAGTGAGGGAAAGAGGGAGGTCTGTGTTAGACCTCACATAAGCTCACCAGGATGGCAAGCTGGACTAGCAGCCCCTGCCGCGACAACAGGGTGGACCACGATAGGGCCCTGTCACAACGGTGGCCTTCACCACAGTAAAGCCATGCCGCAACTGCAAGGCTGCTCGCGAATCCCTAAGATGGTGGCGGAGAGCTAGGGGGAATCTCTTGTTGCAAGCACTACGAGCTCATGGGAGCGAGAAAGAACAGCCAACTAGCGGCAAGAAAAATAAAGAATAAAGAAGGAATAATAGGACATCTGCGGGCGCAAAAGCTCGTGCCAGAATATCCGCTCGTCCCGGATTGGCGAGGACAGCCCGGCCATCCAGAGCCCCACCAGAGAGCGTGTCGAAGGAAAGAACAAAAAAGGAAAGGAAGCTGTCGCCAGTTGGGAGCAAGTTAGCTCCAAGATCGCAGGAGGAAGGTGGCGAGAGTCCAGCCAACGGCAAGTCCGTAATCAAAGAATAACGATATTCAGTGAGGAGCTATGATCTCCAAATTTGCTATCGCAAAATGGCCTAATGGCCAAGGACGCAAGCAACAGGCAAGGCCGTAACCAAGAATGGCCAGCAGATGTCATGGAAGGGACAAAACGTCATTGAAACTACATCATTGAGACTGGTAATGACCAGACATGAAGCGACGCGACAAAACAGCCAGAATGGTTGTCTCACCGTGGCAAAAATGCCCTACTCGCAGGGAGCAGACTCACAAACGACCAAGAACTGGCCCTGTGGGCTGGAATAAAACCAGATGGGTCCTAACCATGGCGCAACGCCTCCATGTAAGCTAGACCGCCCAAACAGTAGAGCATAGTGCAACAGTAAGGGAGCAACTGACTAAGACTACATGGGGAGCTATCATTGAGGTTGTATCTTTGATTAAAGGAAACAATCTGTAATACTCTCCCATGCCATTGCTCACATCAGCGTTACTATCAGCAGTCCCAAACATGGTCCCATCGATGGTCCCGCCATGCAGTTGCCACCTCACATGACACAACCTCAACCTATTGCATGAGGGCAAGGTGCATGTAACCAGAGAGTTACTTCATCCACAAGGAAATACAAAAGATCACAAGGGAGAGGTGACACCAACCTCATCCTAAGCTTACTTTGAATTCACCCATGTGCTCCAAATGCAAAAAGGCTCCCCAGAGTCACCGAAGTGCAAAAAATCCGTCAAAGAAGAAGTGATGCTCGAATTGTTTGAGCTACGGAGTCACCAAAAACATCTTGACAGAGTGCCTACACCAAAATGGAGCCGAAAGGACCAACCAAGAGTCTAAACAAGTCGAACCACCTCGTTCCTTTACTACCTTCTCAACAATGGTCTATAAGTATAGCATCAAATATTGAGGGGGACTGTTGGGGTGAGCGATAACTATTCTAATTTTAAGCTTCAACATGGCACAACGGCACTCCAATCGTAGACTCTAAGAGATTTTTACAATTTGTTTTGTGAATCTACTTGGTGCAACTTGGTTGATAATTCCCACAAGGAAAGGCTAGATTTTCTTTGGGTAGCAGCCCTCAAGGGTGTGAAAAGTGCTTTGTGGACAAGCATGCACATGATGAGAGTGCATGCTTTAGAGAATAGACACATGCATAGTGCTGCACATGTACTCAAGTCAAGAGGGCCTGCTGATGACTGGACAGACAACATTCAGCCTCAACAAGAGGCATCCATAGCATCACCTGAACCACGCATGAAATCTAGACCCTTGGATCTTCATTGGTCAATCTGTTGCAAGCTTCAAGTGGATCTAGATTGGCGGGCCTGATGTTGCAGCATGGCAACATCAACGACCCTTATAGGAAGGCCTGATGAGCAAGCAACCTTCATGTGAAGTTTCACATACAAAAATGACGAACCTTTCTCGGGGAAGAAGCTTCCCCATGGAGCAACGAAGGTGCCAGTCTGAGCCTAGAACTGAAGGAAGCTTCCACTTGATGGAAGCTTCTCCAAAGTAAGCGAGGGGTGGAAACATACCTGAACTACTTGAAAGAATCTTATCGTTCAAGTGGTCATCTTGAAAGGACTTCAAGTATAAAAGGCAAATGTCCTGACACTTTTAAGTATCTCTAGTATCATCCCAATGTCTTTGTATCTCTATTACATCCAGTGTAATGACCAACACCACGTGTAAAGCTCCATGCCTTAGCACCGAAGTTCTTCACCAAGCTGCTGCAGGTCCCTCAAAGACCACTGTAGCCTAACCACTTGCGTCCCAGCCTCGGTGGAGGACAATGTTGGTGATCCCTCCAGGATCTACATAATCTTGGCAAAATCTGCCGATCTAGGAGGAGGTCAATTCCTCCAAGGTCCATGTAAGCCTGGCAAGGATTGCCAGCCTCGGAAGAGGATATCTTGATGTTGAACAAAACACATCTTGGTAGTTTGTCGGTCGTTTTCTATTTGGCCATGTCGGCTGTGGTGTTGCCATAAGTCTCACCTCGACTAACGTCACCATGTTAGAGTAGTTAGATTCCATTCTCATTGTCGTGACTGAAATAGGTAGGGCGTATAATGAGCTTTCCCACGATAGGACATTTGCCCCAATGTTTGGACGATGCAAGCCAACCACTACTGGCCATTGGGTAGTTGCGCACGATCTTCTGCCCGTTTGTGATGGCGTTGGCACGTCTGCTGGACCAGTGCCTCCTCCTTATGTAGGTCATTCTCAAGTTTTGTAGCAAACTTCTTGATCCAAATAACTCCACATTCTTCAACATGGCATCGAGCCTGACCAGATGATCCCGACTCCGCTTCCACTTCTCTCTCAGTAATGCAACGCCCCACCGTGTTGACCATCTTTGTCTGGCGCGAAAACCACCTGACTTTTTGGAGTTTCAGGCGTTGAGTTAAGAGACACATGCTTTTCCTGTGTTTCCCCCGTGGCTCGCGTGGGTGCTTCCCCCTCCCTTGTGGCACGCTCGGCCTAGCCCTCCTCCAGAGGTGCACGTTAGCTCTACCCCTCCCCCATCATTGCGTTGCTCGCATTGCTGGTGCGCGTTTACCTCGTGGCATGCGTTGGCGCTGCCCTCCCCTTGTGCCACACATAGGCACTGCCTTCCCTCGTGGTGCGCATCGCTGCCCCCCCTCCCCAGTCCGCACGCTGGGGGCTCGAATGGTGGCCCCGCTGGTGCACGACGACCATTGGTACTACTGTTATTGGCACCCGACGTCCATTGGCGTGTGGTGTCCTGTGGCGCGCGATGCATGCCCCCTTCTCCACCCCCTTCAGTGCATTATGGGGCTCAGTTGCTCGCACAGATGTTGATGAAGGATCTTGCTTACTTCCGCTTCATGTGTGGGAACCACAACCTCGCTGGTGCGCTTCCAATCTTGTTACTGCGCGCACCATACCTGTCCTCCCATCTCTCCTACAGCCCCACCTGGCCTTTTATTTGATGGGTGTGGGCTAGACTTTGCTCTTCTGCCTGCCCGCCCACTTTCCATGCCCACTCCAACACAAAACCGATGCCATCTTGTTACTGCGCACACCATACCTGTCCTCCCATCTCTCCTACAACCCCACCCGGCCTTCTTTTTGATGGGGTGGGCTAGACTTTGCTCTTCAGCCTGCCCACCCCCTTTCCATGCACATTCCAACACAACACCAATGCCATACCATCCAAACAACCATGCCATTGACAATGCCAGCTAAGTGGAGGGCCATGGCAGATACTTAGTGAACCTTGTCCTCCTGGCCTAGGCCATGATGTTGGCCTCCATAATCCATGGTGATTGCTTATGGTGTGGTGTTGAACTAGGCACATTTTGGTAGATTTTCGGTCATTTTCTGTTTGGCCATGGCGGCTGTTGTTTTACCACGAGTCTCACCTCGACTAATGTCATCATGTTAAAGTAGTTAGATTCCATACCCGTTGCCACGACTGAAATAGGTCGAGCAAACAATGAGTTTGCCCGCGAAAGGACATTTGCCCCAATGTTTGGACGATGCAAGCCAACAGCTACTAGCCGTTGTGTAGCTGCGCACGGTCTTCTGCCCGTTTGTGATGGCGTTGGCGCGTCTGTTGGACCGACGCCTCCTCCTTATGTAGGTCATTCTCATGTTTCGTAGCAAACTTCTTGATCTAAAAAAATCCTCTCTCTTCAACACCTGACATCCTGAAGGCCCTTCATTATTGCAAAGATGGTTGTGCCAAGACCCTTGCGTTGACGGCCTTGAATGCCTTGCAAGGGGTTGCGCTCTAATTTAGGGCCAAGATTTGCGTCAGAGCGTAGTGTGTAGCTATTTCTTACAGTGTTGCTCCTTGTGCAATAGTTGTACTTCTAACAATATTCAAGTTCACACTTTTGCTTTCATTCTTTTCTTGACCAAGTGTACAAGGCATGCTTGTTGGACACAAAGGATCTTACGGTAGAAGGAGATTCCCCTGATGCACTGGAGTATGCAACGACTTCATCACCGTACGCTGCCCAAATCTCAACAAGAGTAATCTTCCCAATGCAACATTAACCACTTGATTGGATGGACAGCACACCGACAGTATTTGATGTATATTGGATGAACTTATTTAAGCTTACCAAGATGAAACAAAATTGACATTCTCTAAGAGAAGAACGGTAGTGGTTGCCCTATTATGAATGAAGGTGGTCATGATGTAGTCGACCATTGGATATGCCAATTGTAATTGTCATTAAATAAAAATATGAATTTCTTCTATTTGGTATTACCTCAATTCCGCTAAGTGATTCTCCAGGTAAGGCCATATTGTGGTTGGCACTTGATGGAAATATTTTACAGACAGATGCTAGAAGTTGTTAAATTACCAAAACATTGGATGTTGTAAAACTTGTGTGCGTTGGCCAATCAACTTCTTCAGCCGATTTGTTTGGTCCATTGAGATCCGTCAACCACCATTTATGTGATCCTCTAACGGATTGGACGGAATCCTTGGTCAAGTAAGCCATTTAGGGTTAATTGACATAAATTCATGCACTCGAGTTCGAGTGCATCGGCCAAAAACGCCGCGTCGGAAGGTTCTTTCCGACTTCGCCCTCGATTTCAGCGAAGACCCCTCTTTCGCCGAAATCGAGGGCGAAGTCCGAAAAGTCTGACATCGGCTTCGCCGATGTCAGAACGGTGGTTGTCGCTCGATCGCGAGGTCGCGATCGAGCGAAAACACCCTTTTCATTTTTTTTCCTACCACGCAAATCCACGTTCAACCCCTAGTTTGAAGCCCAAACGTCGAGCAAACCCATCCCCGAATTACATTCGGAGGTTTGGGGTTTTATTTTTGTGCGGGCATCTGCTGGGCCCGGCGGTAGCGGGGCCCAGCAAATTCCCTTCCATCGCAGGGGGAGTCTCGGACCCCCCATCCAACCTACCCGCAAACCCCCCTCGAACAGTCACAAACCCCTCGCTCAAGGGGTTTGTGACTGTTTGACGACTTCGCTGGAAAAGCTCCGCCTGCGACGTCGCAGAGCCGGGCGAAGTCCGATTTCGCCCCCCGAAGTCGGACTTCCGACCCAAAATCGTGCACTGATCTGCGAGTGCACGATTTTGGGTCGATTAACTCAATCTCAACTAAGCCAAAAACGCTGTGCTCGAGGGTCTCCAACCCTCAAGCCATCCCGTCTCACCGCCCACAGTCCCCAGTGATCCCGCTCAAGCCACATGGCTCCTTCAACCGGTCAGCGTGGCACTACCACACTACACTCCCCCCCACGAGAGTGAGAGCCGCCTCGGCATCTCAGGTAATCCCAATGTGGGATTCAAGCCCTGGAGCTCTGATACCAATGTAACGGATTGGACAAAATCCTTAGCCAACAAGGCCAAAACCGTAGTGCTTGAGGGTCTCCGACCCTCAAGCCATCCCGTCTCACCGCCCACAGTCCCACGTGACCCCGCTCGAGCCACGTGGCTCCTTTGACCGGTCGGTGTGGCACTGCGTTACTACACATCCAAAAGCTCGATCGGAAGGTGATTAAAGTTCCACTGTAAAAATGTCCCACAGAAAGTCTTTATGTGTAAAATGCCAAGAGATTTTAAGAGGTTTGCATTATGCTCGAAAGGCGTACGGTTACACACCAAGATATTGTCAATATAAACAATGAGAAAGCCATCAAGGTACTGATGAAAGATTATATTCCTTGTCACCATGAACATCGTATAAACATTTTTGGGTGCAAATAAAAGCAAGTGTATACCCTATTAATCGTTAATTTCGATATTAATAGTTTTTATAGTAGTTGAAATCCGTCGAAATTGAACCTTCGTCGAATTCAAAAGTACCACCAAAATAATTACAAAAGCCATTCGTCGAATTTAATGAACTACCTATACTTTCTTTTTTAATTTTCCAGGGTTCATGGGCAAATGTTTCTCCCACGTACAAGGTCTTGTGTGTGTGTTTACGAGGGTCGGAGTTCAAGTCTGGTACGACAGGCCGATTCCGAACCGGCGGAATCGACCAGTCCGGTCGTTCGGAGCGGTCAAATCGACCGCTCGGAACTTTGAATGGCCGAGTCAGTCGCTGAAATGTGAAAAAAAAAAAACACTAAACTGGACTGCTCGACGAATGAAAAAAACTCAAATACTCCCTTCGTCGAATTCAACGTACTACCACCCTTTTTTCAACGAAATTAAACGTACACCCTAAATAATTCCAAAACGGCAAAATCTTCGTCGAATTAATTATGAAACAACTCAGTCGTCGAATTCAATGATCACTGGGGTAGTTCTATTATTTATGTCCTCATCTTCTACCTGGATCAAGTGATATTTGCACCAAGTTTGGTGGGACTTCTTGCTTCTGGACTTGGACAAAAGGCACGTCTCGTAGTGGATGTGGGTGGTGTTTGATAGTACCCTAAAGAACTTTGATTTCGATTATTGAACCAAAGCATAATTAATTCGACGAGTTTTTTACCGGGTTCAAATTATTTAGGTGGCACGTTTAAAATCGATGAAAGTTGGGGGGTGATACGTTGAATTTGATTATCTTATGGGGACATTTATTTCTTTTTGACGAACCTCGAAGTCTCGTAAACGTTCGAGCGCGTGTTTTTTCAAAGGTCACATGTGCGTTGATGGCGCGCATGGATTCGTACGTGTCGCGTGGCACGACTGGTCGGTCCCGGTGCGACGGACCGCAGTGCGGGGCAAGGCTCATCCGCTTTTGTGCATGTTCTCCTTATTCCCTGTCCTGTCATGCACATGTCTGCGTCAGTCTGCCCACCCACACTCTCTTTGCCAAATCAGCACGCACACTTCCGCTATGGACCGATTCCTAGTGAAGGTGTCGTCTGAGGAGAGGACACGCCGGCTTATGGAAGCCCCCCGTCAGGGACCCCCTCCGCGTCCCCCTATGCCCAAGCGTCCTGTTGGACGTCCGCGCAAGCTCTTGACCGTGGATGACACCGAGGAGAAGACGAGCACTCCGGAGGGATATTCCACTTATCCGGAGGGTTCTACCGCGCCGACATCTATGCTGTCGCTTCCCTCGAACGTCCTCCTTGTCATTGCTGACGATGGTGCACAGCAGCAAATCAACGAGACTCCATGCATGACACGTGATTCAGGTCCGCGCGTGTGGAACTACAGCCCAGGTGCAGGGCCCTCTCACGTGCGCACAGATGAGGAGCCGGTGTTGCCCACGGAGCCTGCTCCATCTCCCAGGGTGAACCCCGTCCGTCGTCCTCCAACTGTGGCTGAAAAGGGGAAGTGGCGTGTGGACGACATACTGAAGCCATCTCCTCCAACCTATACCCGCAGGAGGCCGCGTTCTGCATCGCTCGTCATCTCGGATGGATTGCTTCCATCCGGGCAGACCCCTCACCCATCGCCTGACTTCGGTTTTAGAAAAACCGACACTCCTCCGGCACCATCCAAGCCACCCGTCATCGATGTTTCCTCCACATCCAACAGCAGCTTCGACAAGGATAGCAGCATCAGCAGTAGCAGCAGCGGGAGCGACGATGGACAATCGTCGGATGATTCGACAGACACCGAGTGCCTGCAGCTGTCGATCTCGCAATCGACGACCACGGGCTCCTCGTCGAGCAGTACCAACAGCCGGCATGACTAACTGCAAACTAATTTCCGTACATCCACATCCTCTACATCCCCGCCGGCTGCACACCTAAGGCACAGCCGGCGGACGTATGCATTATTCGCCCGTTCAAAAATAAGCTTGAGGAGATATTCTCGCAGTGGGACGTGGAACGTTCGGCGGAGGGGGGGAACATGACCATAGGCATGCAGGTGCTCAAGGAAGAATCGTGCGGATGGTTCTTCGATGCGTGGGAGTATTTGCGTGAATCCGAGCCCCTCGTGAAGAACGCCTGGTCACGCTCCAACTTCCCTC
>SZWC01007352.1:59104-96355 GCA_023375785.1 Penium margaritaceum | reverse complement strand
CCCCCCTTCTTTCCCCTCACTTTCTCATGATGTACTCTGCTGCGTGCCTCCCTCCACCCAGTCCCTGCAGCACATTCTCGATGTCAGCATGCCTTGTTCTTCCCTGTGTTACGCTGAGTAGTGATTTTGCTGTAACGTCAGTTCAAGCTTTCCTCTCTTTCTGCTTCCTTTTGTACTGTGTGTTGCAGGTACTTTCTGAGGAAGCTGAGGCGGGTGAAGAAGGCCAACGGCCAGATCCTTGCCATCAATGAGGTGTGTGGAAGGGGGTGGTTGGGTGCCTCCTTGCGTGCTTGTGTGTGTGCTTGCAAGCTTGCATGCTTGGGTGTGTGCGCGTGTGTGGGTGTGTGCGTGCATGCGTGCGTGCATGCTTTTTGTGTGTGATTGGGTGCTTGCGTGTGTGTGTGTGCTCGCTTGTGTGGGTGGGCGAAGGGGACTAGAGCAGGGGGGTGCGGCTTCCTTTGGTTGAAGATCAAGGGCTTGTCTTTGAAGAGACAAGAATCTGTGTGACCTCCCATCGCTGCTTGGGTGCAGCCTGAAATGAAAATGTGGACTTTTAGTGAGAAGCCGAAGAGGTGTCCTCCAGGTCGGATGACACCTCATCTCAGACTGGTTGAAACTCATTCACTTTGGGGTGGTTGCCTGCTTCACTGCCGCCGCTCCTGCTCATGCAAGCACTGGCGTGAGGTGGGCGAGACACCTTCCACACTGAACCCACTGGTACTCACTGCCAGTGAGTTGATGGCGTACCTCGCTAATCCAGTAGGGGGCGGATTGTCTCTGGTATGTGTGCGTCGTGGACTGTGCTGGCACGATTGTGGGAGTACGCTCCATCTGCTAACGAAGTATGTGTGCTTCTGGTGTGAGGTAGCTGGGCACGATCCGCACTGGCTGGGATGGGGTCGGTCAGCCACCCCCCCCCCCCCCCCCCCCCAAACTCCCCTGGTTATGTCCGCCCCTTCTCCCTCCCAGTCAGCATAGGTGGTGTGTGGCTTAAGTTATCTGCAGACTTGCTTGTCCAGAGCTTGTCAGCATAGGTGGTGTCTGGCTTAAGTTATCTGTCTTGGAGTGTGCGATGTGTTCCTGATAGTCGTCGCCGTGCTATGGTGGTGCCTGTCAGATATTCCTTGCTTGTGCTGGTCTTGTGTGTCATCTTCTGTGACAGTGAGTCTTCTTCTCGACACCTGTGCTGCACTTGGTGGCGGCCTTGTGCCCTCCGTTTGCCTCTTCCTCCTCTCTGCTTGGACTTCTCTCTGGTCAGCAACTGAAGCCTTTTTCAGCCTGTCTTTTTTCCCATGATTTATGGTTCCTGGCTCGTGTGGTGGTGGCGGTGGCGGCCTGTCAGATTTTTGAGAAGAACCCGACTGTGATCAAGAACTTCGGCATCTGGCTGCGCTACCAGTCGCGCACGGGCTATGCCAACATGTACAAGGAGTACCGGGACACCACGCTCAACGGTGCCGTCGAGCAGATGTACGATGAGATGGCCTCGCGTCACCGCGTCCGTTTCCCCTGCATCCAGGTGTGTGCTTCCTCCTTCCCTCACCTCTCTTGAGTTCCCCACCTCCTTTTCCCTGTGTGGTGAGCGGTGGTGGTGCAGCGTGTGGGGTCTGGGTCTCACATGTGCGCATTGCCACTGATGAAAGTGGGTATGTGTGCTGTGTGGTCATGCCCGTGCAGTGCCCCATTGGCGTGCAAGTGTGGCATGTTGGGCCACTCCCCTCACTGCCACACAGTTTGGTGGTGAGGGGAGCAGTGAAAGCTGGAGTTGTGAGACCCGTTTTCATCTAAGCTGGGATCTTGACTTGCAGGAAGCCTAGTGAGGAAAACCCGTCACAGTGGACAAACTCTAGTTCTACGTGCGAGAGCTGGCTTTGGAATCTTTCTCCCTGCATGTTGTGCCTCCTATGGGCTGTTTTGTTCGGCATCCTGTGGGGTCACAGGATGCCGGATATAACAGCTCATAGGAGGCCTGTGCATGGCCTGTGCATGTCATGGCTTGTGCACCTTGTGCACCACTATCCATGGGGCTTCATCAATGTTCCAGGTCGCATTAAGGAAGTCGGGCCCTTTGGAGGGAGTGAGGAGGGAGGGAGGGAGAGAACGGCAGGCAGGGAGGAGAGAGTGGAGTGTATGGGTGGTGCAATTGGTGCACTGAGCACATGGAGGGTTCATCAGGTCACACGATGGATGTGAGGCACTACTCGTTCCTCTCACCCATCCATGGCAGGTTGCAGACATGGTGTGATGAGGTGTGTTTGCGCCGAAAGTGCCAACCCCTTTCATATCACTGTGGCTGAGAAGGCAATGTCCCAGCCGATGCGCAACGTTAGCGAGCTTGGTTCTGCAACTGGTGTGAACCAGTGTGCGCTTCGTTCTGCAAGTGGTGATGCAGTCTGAGCCTGGTGTCATTGACTGTAACTGTGTAGCAGGACCCTCTGACCAGCCAGACTGGCCTCGGAAACTGGGTGGCAGAGGGGTCCGTGTTTTCATTGCGACACACCTGTGCACTTACAGGCAAAGCAACCACCACAGGCCTCCACCAGGATCAGTGTACACGTCGGTGCCCCCCACCCTCTTCATACAGCTTCCACTCACCAGTGCTTGCTGTGCTGCTGCTGCTGCTTCTGCCGTGCTACTGTGCTCTTCTTGGTTTCGGGGAGCATTCTTCAGATCATCAAGACGGCGGTTCTGGAGAACGAGCAGTGCAAGCGCGACAACACGCTGCAGTTCCACACGGAGAAGCTGCGCTTCCCTCTGCCATTCAAGAAGATCCGCGCATCATCGCGTGTGCGCCGCACCACCTTCAAGGCCAAGCGCCCCACCACCTTCCTGTGAAACCCGCCATTGCCGTCAATTTCGCTAGACGTCTCACCTTGACGACTGCCTCTGAGCCGTCGCTTGGGGCCATGGAGCTGCTGGGCAGATGGCTTGACGAGGGTGGTCCTGTGCTTATTGTGGTGGAAAAATGGAGTGGATCCATAATTTGCCTAGTCTCGATGTGGGTGTATGGTGTAAGCAACAGTGTCTGTCACAAGCTCAACCTGTTCCCCCTGCAAAAGCCTGAACCCTCCAAAAGTGTTTCCAATGTCCACAACCACTTCCACTGAACAAAGTGTGCATCTGTTGTACCCACACATGGTAAGGAGATAAATAGCCCTCCTATGACACTGATCACATAATGGCCACATGGTGGATAGGAGTATGTGAAACTGACAAATTTCCTGAAGTTCCTTTTTCTTTTTTAGTTCCAAAGTCTACGAGTCATGATGCCATGGCCCTCGTCAGCAGACCGTCCAGAGGAGGGAGAACTCCATTAGACGTTTTATCCGGCTCCCATCTGCACTCTGCTTGGCATACTGAGGATGCTTGCCAGTTTGGAACCGTATTGTTCTAAGTTCGTAACATGCAGGTGTCATGGGTACATTGCGAGTGTTCTCATTGAAGTAGTGACAGGTGATGCATTGCCCAAACAGTGTCAGCAGAAGAAAGTTATGTGTAGCCACACAACAAATCAGGCCTGCAAGACAATCCAGATTATTCTGAAGTGTATGTGGACATGCCATCAACTGTGAGCAACTTACCACGTATCACAAGGTAGAAAGCTCTTGACAGTCCCTCAGTGACAGGTGAGCCCATTGGCACAAGACCCTGGCTAGGTGGAAGGCATTGGCATTGAAGGCAGTGTGCGGAGAACGCCTGTCATGCCCTGTTGCCTCTAGAAACCGCCAGGGTATCTCGCCTCGCCCACTTACCCTCGTGACCTGCTGTCACGACGTCGTGACCTGCTTGTGGGGGTTGTGGGTTTTAGTGTTTTTCCGTCTACGCTGGGGCCCGCGGTAGCGGGCCCCAGCGTTTACACTGCAACGGTCACAAGGGTCACGAAAGCAGGTCACCTCGTCCTGCCGATACCAGTGGATTCCACTCGGTGTGCGCAGTAGTTATGTTGGTTCACTATCCTGCAGAGATGTGATCGTAGTGAGGCCAGTGGACAACAATAAGTGAATTCAAATACAAGGAGTTGAGTACCAATACCAACACCCCCCTCCCTTCACCCTTCGCTTGTAGATGAGCAAATGTGACATGCAACACACGAGAACACTGCATGCGCACAAATACGAGCAATGTACATGGCAGAGTTCTAAGGAGGTGAGAAAATGCTAGGAAGGCTTCCTAGCCTGCAGAGAATCTGCAGGCTATGAAGCTTCCGAGCACTTTCTCAACAGGTAATACGAGCAACAAGATCAATCAGGTCTAGAGGGTGTGTGTTTCACGCAAACAGCATGCACGAGAAACTTGAACGTGCAAGAGCTGAGTACCTTGGTGAAGAAGTCAACGCTTTGCATCCATGTGTCCACCATAATTTTCACGACACCACCAGCAATACACTCACGAACAAAGTGACGTTCAACATTGATTCGCTTGGTGCGAGAATGGTGCGTGCCATGGTTTTCAGCAGTGGCCTTAGTCCTTTGGTTGTCGTAGCGCAAGGTGATTTAGCAAGTGGACATCTACCGTAGTGCCCCATACATTCGACTAAAATGATTATTTTCCTTCGACCATTCAGGCACCTAAATAATTAAGCTCTCATGGAAGAAACACTTAAAATTACAGAAATCTTATTTCTGTACACACCATTTCACGATCTGCTCGCAGTCTCTTAGTGTAGGTAGCGACGAGAGGCCGCCTTACACCCTCGAACACGCAAGCCTAGTACACGGCATCCATGGCTAGGGTGGGGTTGAGAGAGGTGGAGGAACACTTAGACTCAAGAGATTTTGAGAAGAAGTAACGAGAGTCACGAGCTAGCGAGCTCTTAGCCGCGGTTGACCAGGCCATCCACTCGAGAGACTTGATGTGGGGCCCGGCCGCCACCCCGGGGTCGAACCTGACCAGTCGGCTAAAAAGCCGCAGCGATTTCTCACACCTCAGAGCGACTGAGCGTGTGGCCCCGTAGGATCAGCAACCCGGGCAAGAACTAAACCACTAACACAGCATGCAAGGCACACAAGTCTAGAAACCACATCGACCACGAGCGTATGTGGGGCATGCATCTCTCAAGTGGTTTCTCATGTTTCAACCACAATGTGGCTCACAACCAAACACTCAAAATTGCACGGCGCGTCCAGAGAAGGGCTTCAGTGTAGCTGAGGTCACGCCTGCTTTGCACCTGACCAGTCCTGCTTGGACCATGGCTTCAACGGTGCTTAGTCACCTGCAATGAACGAGTGTGTGAGTGAGTGGAGACAAGAGGTCACTTGCGTGTGTGTCAACACTAACACTACCCAATGACCACCTAGAAAACCTAGGCAGGAGTTGGGACAGCAGCGTTGTTGATGCAGCGTTCGGGCTTCCACGCTCGTTGCTTAAGTCTGCTACCCCCTCAGTCTGCTGCTCTAGAGTCTAAGTCTGGAAGCTCTGGGTTTGTCACTAAGAAACGCGCGCGCCAGTGTTGGCACCAGAAAGCAGCTGAAAACTGAAAGTGACTGATTAGGAATGAAGAACGAGCAACAATGGGAGACCCCTCCAAGTTTAAGCTCCACCCCACTAGTGTACAACTTGTTACTCAGCTAACCAGCCAATCAAAAAATAGTCCTAGACCTATTTTCTGGCAGGCAGGGTTTTCTCGGTGAGCCCTGCCAGACGCCCGACAGCCCAAAACCCGGGCATCGTCCGTTTTGCCTGAAAACTGGACCATACCATAATACCAACGCTACGAACGCAGTCGTGCGGTCAGAATCAGCTGGAAAAATAGCAGCAAAGAGTTATGGCTGCCCGAACCCAGGCAGTACCTACGACAGTCAACGATGCCAAACAGGGCCATACAGCAGGAGACATGGACCCTAGGGACCGCATGATGTTGCAGACGTAATGCCACAGCCAGACACAACGCTAGGTGCATGCAGACAGCATATGTAGTGGCAGTGACCGCCGGCGGCCCGACCACCGAGGAGGCCTGCCAATGGAGTTGAGCGCATCACCAGAGGGAGGAGGCTCCAGCGAAGGGTGAGTGGGCCTCAGTGTGCGTCGGCTCCAGCGAGCGACACTCCAGCGGTGTCAAGTCTCACCGACAGTCATCTGCACGCCGATGTACACAAGCCGGGAGGACACAACAGAGTACAATGAGAGATGGACGAAAACCAACACTCCCCCATGACTCACAGGCGTAGTGCACATGTGCGGACAGAGACACAGGCAACGACCAAACTCCCCCAGGCCAAGCAGAAACGCCAGCAGGGAAAGTGAGAGTCACTCACGAACGCATGTCGACTGAACTCACAACCTTCTTGAACGAGTCGCGCTTCAGTGCCTTGGTCAAGAAGTCAGCCAAATGCCGTGTTGTCTCAACCCACACGATGCTGATGCTGCCGTCATGCAACAAAGAACACACATAGTGATACTCAACGTTGATGTACTTTGTGTGTGTGTGATGCACGCCGTCATTGTCGGCGATGGTCATGGCACTCGCATTGTCACAATGCAACGTGATGGATGTGACAGACTGACTCAACTCGGACAACAGATGACGCAACCACACACTCTCGCATGCGCCTGAGCCAAGAGAAACGTACTCAGCCTGAGCAGTGCATCGTGCAATGCGCCCCTTCTTGCCACTGCGCCAGGACACAGTTGTGCCACCAATCAGAAAGATCCAGCCTGTGCGACTCTTACCGTCCGGACTCCCGGCCCAGTCACTGTCGGTGTAGCCCAACGCGACAACAGACGGCTGACGGCGGAACATGAGACCTCGCCGAGGAGTCGAGACGACATAGCGCAGTACTCGGATCGCGGCCTCGTAGTGGAGGTGACGCGACTCCTGAGAAAACTGGGCCAGGAGGTTGACGACGAACGCGATGTCTGGGCGCGTCATTGTCGCCAGGAACATCAGTGACCCAATGACTCGCAGGTACGTGGTCACGTCAACTGGCTCCCCCACAATAGCTGGGTCAGGACTCTTCAGCTTCACTTGACCATCGGGTGACATGGGTGAAGATGCGCTCGGCACGAGTGGCAGGTCCTCCGCAAAGCGGGTGGATAGAGTCTGTACATAGGCGGCCTGGTGGATGTGCATGACGCCCTAGGAGCGATCATGCTCAAGCTCCATGCCCAGGAAGACTCTAGCAGATCCGAGATCCTTCATATGGTAGGCGGCGTGCAGCAAGTCCTTGACACGCTGGATGGCAGCCGTGTCTGGCGACACAATGAGGAGATCGTCGACGTAAACCAGAACAGCGACGAAAGTCTGGCCTTGCGGACTGACAAACAGTGCGGGGTCAGCTGTGTTGTGCTAGAGTCCGCCACGAAGGGGCGTGGTGCTGATTTCTTCATTCCAGCACCGAGGTGATTGCTTCAGGCCATACAGGGCCTTACGCAGTTGCCAGACTCTCCCAGTGCCATCGTTGAAGTCTGGGGGCTGCACCATGTAGAGCTCCTCACCCTTCAGTGAACCATGGAGAAAGGCATTGTTCACATCCATCTGATGCAGCTCCCACCCATGCTGGGCGACCAGGCTGAAGAGCGCCCGGCTAGTGGAGAACCGGCCAACTGGGGTAAAGATCTGGTCGCAGTCGACCCCAAGAATCTGGGCAAATCCCTTGGCTGTAAGGCGGGCCTTGTACTTGTCCAAGGACCCGTTGGGCTTCCACTTGCGCCGAAAGACCCACTTGGCACCGATGGCCTTCCGACCTGGAGGAACGTCGACGAGGTCGTACACATGGTGCTGTCGGAGAGCGGCGAGCTCATCGGCGCAGGCAGCGTCCGAGTGTGCAGCCTCAGGAGAGGCTCGTGCCTCGCGCAGGGTGGCTGTGTCCTCCGGGCGTGCTGTGGAGCGGATTGAGAGAGCGTGTGCATCTCGAGCCCCAGGTGGGATGCGAGTGCAGCCACGACAGTGTACCGATATACGAGATGAAGCATGGTGTAGCCCAATGCGGAGCCCGGATGAAGGTCTGTAATGATTGCCGAGGTGGTCAAGCCGAGGGCCTTGGTGCCAGGTTCCCCACTCACGACCGTGGGAGTGGAGGAGACACGTGGGGCCACGGGGGGTCGAGGCGCCACGGAGCGCGGTGCGACGGTCTGCGTGCTCACCGACGGT
The DNA here is from genome assembly GCA_023375785.1 of Penium margaritaceum. Taxonomy (NCBI): domain Eukaryota; kingdom Viridiplantae; phylum Streptophyta; class Zygnematophyceae; order Desmidiales; family Peniaceae; genus Penium; species Penium margaritaceum. The sequence continues at coordinate 88,266 of SZWC01007352.1, read as the reverse complement.
CTGGGTCGGAGGCTGCCGCCTGGGCCACGTGTGTAGCGTGGCGGGGCAGGCGATGGCACCGAGTCCGACGGGCCAATGGAGGCAGACAGGGTTGCTGGCCGGGAGGGGCCGGTGGATGCAATTGGGGCTGCTGGCCCGGAGGGGCCAGCTAGCGCGACGCGAGCTGCTGGCCCCGAGGGCCCGGCAGACGCAACTGGGGTTGCTCGTCTGGAGGGACCGACGGACGCGACTAGGGCTTCCGGCCCGGAGGGTTTGGCGAACGCGACTGGAGCTTCCGGCCCGGAGGGACCAGCGGACGCGACTGGGACTGCCGGCCCGGAGGGACCAGCAAACTCGACTGGGGTTGCCGGCCCGGAGGGACCAGGGGACGTAATTGGGGCTGCCGGCCTGGAGTAACTAGCGGACGCGACTGGGGCTGCCGACCCGGAGGGACCAGGGGACGCAACTGGGGCTGTTGGCTCGGAGGGACCAGCGGACGAGACTGGGGCTGCCGACTCAAATGGACCAGTGGACACGACTGGGGCTGCCGGCCCGGAAGGACCAACGGACGTGACTGGGGCTGCTGGACTGGAGGGACCAGCAGAGGCGACTGGGGCTACCGGCTCAGAGAGAGTAAGGGATGTGTCATCCGGAAGCGGAAGGATGGAGGACGGAATCACCACTACCCCACGCGACGGGATAGACACGGACGAGTCCGAGCGAATGAGGTCGCGAGGAAACAGGTCCTCGAAGTAGAGGGCATCCCGAAAACTTGACGATGCAGTGTCGGGAGGGATCCCAGAACCGCCAAGCCTTGGACTGACGAGAGACACCAAGGAAGGTGCAGGGACGTCCGCAAGGGGCGAGCTTGCCGCACTACTGCGGGGCGGGCAGCCACACAATGGCCACGCAGCCCCAGACGCGAGCCGGGCGGAGGTCAACTCGCTGACCGCACCAATGTTGGTACAGCATGGACTGGCGGGGAAGGGGACCGTGGGGAATCCGGTTCGAGACCCAGGTCATGTAAGCCATGGCTTCAAAATAGAAGCCATCGGAGAGACCGGACTCGACCCGCATGGTGCGGACGGCGTCGGCCATGGTACGGTTCCACCGTTTGGAGACACCGTTCTGGGCGGGCGTATAGGGCGCGGATATCTCATGGTGGATCCCGCGGGAGGCGAGAAACGTCATGGCCTCACCCATGCACTCACCACCGCGATCGTAGCAAAAGCGGGGAAGAGAGCGGCCACACATGCGCTCCGCCAGGACAAGCCAGTCCTGGATGGCTTAGGCGACATCGCTCTTCTGTCGAAGGCAGAAGACCCAGCGGTAGCAAGAATAGTCTTCAGTGAGGGTGAGGACATAGCAGCCGTGTTCACCGACGGACTCGGTGGGGAGAGGGTCCATGACATCGGAATGGACAAGGTCAAGAGGGGCGGACGCACAGGAGGAAGACAAAGGGTACGTGGACTGGTGCATTTTCCCCTGAGCGCAATCAATGCACTCAGTGGGACACGGGAGGGGGAAAGTCTCCAAGTCAAGGTCCTTGGCCGGCTGGGTGCGAAGCATGCTGTCTACGGCGGCAGAGTGGACGTGGCAGAGGCGGCGGTGCAAGAGGTGAGTGTGGTGAGGAGAAAGCGTACTGGTGACAAACACATGGCTTGTGGCGGCCGACGGGGAGGAGACGAAAGGAGAAGAGGAGAGGTGAGGTACATGCCACAGGTTGCCACGGTCGGTAGCGTGCAGTACAACAAGACTAGACAGACGTAGCGACACAATGCCAACACCACGCGAGTGCACAACGTCCATGCTCATGCAGTCGAGGGCAGTGACGGACAGGAGGCTGAGCTCGAGACCAGGGACAAAGAGGACATCGGTCAGAAAGACATCACCAGAAGGACCACAGAAACGAACGACGCCAACACCACGGATAGGCAACACATGTCCGGAGCCTATCCGGACACCGGAGACATCGCCAACAGGACCAAGCATACTAAAGGCCTCACGAGAAGCCGTCATGTGATGCGTGGCCTCGGAGTCAATGATCCAGGTCTCGGCAGGGTCCTAGACCCGGGTCGCCAGATCGCTAACGGTCACATGGCAGCAAGCAAGGGACACGGACGCTGTAGAAGGATGCGCGAACCGAGACTGCCAATCTTCAAGCCATGCTATGTCGTCATGGGAAGGTGTAGCGGAGGCCATGGGAGATGACGAGAGAGACGAGGAAACGGGTTACGACCGTAGCTCAGTCTCAGTCATGCAAGGCAGGGCAGGAGAGCAGGAAGAGATGCAACTCGCACTTCCTTGGGGAGGAGGGCGAGGCAGGGTGAGCCGGAGCGCGATGAACTGGTCCAACTGACGCTCACGGGAGGATGACACGAGGGTGTAGATGGAGTGTGGGGTGATGGCGCCAGAGCCCGGGTAGAAGGAGGACTGTGCCGGTGCCGACTGCTGCGGCGCTGGTGTCGGCTGGAATGGCGAAGCAACCGGAGTGGTGGAGCTACTAGATGAGGTCGAAGTGGCAGAGTCGGCAACAGCTACGGCGGCAGAGGCAAGACGGAGCTCCCGCTGGTGACGCATGGTGGCGATGACGCGCGCCTCGTCCATTGGTAGAGGGCACGTGTACCACCCGTGCCCGGGCTGGCCACAATTTATGGCAGACCGAGGCTCCACCGCTGGACCCGATCGACGGTCGCTGCTGCTACTGTTGCGGACCCATTCCTTTCTTGTTCCGAAGCTTCTTCTTCCCTGACGACAATGAGGTGGTTACGACGGGGGAAGCGACGGCCACGGAGGCAACGACAGGGGAGGCAAGAGCCTCCGTGCGCTGGAGACGGGACTCCAGACGAGCTTCCTTAATCCGGAGGAAGAGCTCGTATGCACAGGGCATGAGGGTGCCCTGGGGCGCCATGGTGGAGAGGACGTCGTGAGAGTACTGGACGAAGACGTCCGCGTACGCTTCGGTGGCACCGCGCTTGATGGTGAGGAGCGCGGCCAGAAGGGGTGGGGCAGAGGTCCCGAGGCGACGGAGGATGTCCTCCGCCCGCTTCCAGTAGGAGGTGACCGTCTCGGTCTCCCCCATGTGCAGGGAGTTGAACTCCCACAGTAAGCGGCTGGTCTGAGCCTCGCTGGACAGGCGATGGGGATGAGTGAGGACGTGCCACGCGGCTGCAGGGTCTGGTGTGGTGCCAGCGGTGAAGTCGCCTAAGAAGGGCTCGAGGGCAAGGCGGGAAGCCAGAGGCGCGACAGGGACTACAGCGCAGGCGGCACGACCAGCGTCATATAACTAGTCGGCCAGGGTGGCGTCATACGGCAGGGTGTAGTATACCCACAGGTCCTCACCCTGTGCCCAGAACCGAAAGCTGAGCTCCCAGCTCCGGATTTGCTCGCCGGCCTGAAGCGGCGGTAGCGGCCGGTACCCAGAGTGGGGCCAAGGGCGGAGGTCACTGTCTACAGCTGGCGTTGAGTTTGCTAATGCACTAGGTAGTGCATGGCAGCAGACACAGCTGGGCTGGCGTGCCCTGGAGGGGTGAAGGATGGCGGCGCACTGGTGGCAGTCTGAGAGACCAACGGCTGCAGTGCCGCGAGCTGCTATGTCAGAGCGGCGAGAAGTTGTTGAAGAGCATCGAGGGGGTCAGGGTTGTCGCCAACGATGCCAGAGGGCTGTTGCCGCTGCTGCTGCTGCTGCTGCTACTCCTTAAGCTACTGCTGCTGCTTTTGCTATTGTTGCTGCTGCTTCTGTTGCTACTGCTGCTCCTGCTACTGCTGCTGCTCCTATTGCTCCTGCTGCTCCTACTTCTGCTACTACTACTGCTGCTTTTGGTGGTGGTGGTGCTTCTGCTTCTACTGCTACTGCTGCTGTCACTGCTGCTGCTGCTACTACTACTGCTGCTACTATAGTCGCTGTAAGAAAGGGGGGGATGGGGGTCCCCCCGACAGAGGAGGACCCCTCCCCAGTGGGGCTACCAGTCATGGTGTGATGCCCCTTTGTTTTGTTTTTTTTTGTGTGTGATGCTGATGTCAGTAGTGACGTCTACTGAGGGCGGTGGACGTCCTGTCCACCATTAGTTTTACTTCTCCCTTCCCTTGCCTCCTCTTTTTGTTTATTTTTTGTGAGTTGATGAGGTCAGCAGTGACGTCAGCAACGGGATGGTGACGTCACTAGTGGCGGTTGTTGGGGCCGTCGCTGCAGCTGCTGCTGCTGCTGTTGGTGCTACTACTACTGCTGCTGCTATTGGTGCTATTGCGGCTGTTGCTACAGCTGCTGCTGCTATTGCAGCTGCTACTGTTGCTGCTGCAGCAGCTGCTACTACTACTGCTACTGCTGTGGCTGTAGTTGCATTAGCAACTGCTGCTGTTGCGGGCTGCTGCAAATGCTGTGGCGGCTGTAGTAGCAAAGGCAGCTACTGCAGCTGCGGCAGCAAAGCTGGTGGGATGGGGGAATTTTTTTCTCTTACGTTGTTTTTTCTTCTCTCGTCTGTCACAGCGGGCAGCTACCCGCTGTTAGCTGCGAGTAGCAGGCTGCTGCTCACTAAGAGCGAGCTGCTGCTCGCTGGCAGCAGCGGGCTGCTGCTCGCTACTCACTCGCTATAGGCAGCGAGCAGCAGCAGCCGCTGCTGGCAGCTGCTCGCTACAGCTACTGCTGTAGCTGGCTACTGTCGCGACTCATTGCTATGGGTGCTGCAGCCTGTTGCTGCTGTTGCACGCTGCTGCAACTATTGCTTGCTGCCACTGCTGCTGCGGGCTGCTAATGCTACGAGCTGCTTCTGCGAGCTGTTGCTGTGGGCTGTTGCTGTTGCGGGCTACTGTTAGCTGCTGCTTCTGCTTGTTGCTGTTGTTGCTGGCTGCTGCTGCCACTGCTCGCTGCCGTTGCCTGCGGATGCTACTGCTGCAGACTGCTGCTGCTGCGTGCTGGTGCCAGTCGCTGCACCAGGGTGACGTTACCGCGTGCGTCGTCACCCGCAGGTATTGGACACAGCTTGTCGCTCACCTCCTCGCGTCACGCGTGGGGGTCAGCGCTGCCGAAAAACTTCGGCAGCATTTCCCCTGGCCCAGTGGCCGTGGGAAAAAATCTGTCGCCGCCACCAGGCGGGTCAATGCTGCCGGAAAAAATCCAGCAGCATTTCCCCTACACTGGCGCGTATGGGGGTCCGTCGACGTTGTCTGGCACCTGTACGCCAGTCTTCTGTTGTTGCTGCTACGCTCTTGCTCTGATACCAAGCTCGAAAACCTAGGCAGCAGGTTGGGGCATCGGCGTTGTTGATGCAACGTGCGGGCTTCCACGCTCGTTGCTTAAGTCTGCTGCCGCCTCAGTCTGCTGCTCTAGAGTCTAAGTTTGGAAGCTCTGGGTTTGTTACTCAGAAACGTGTGCGCCAGTGTTAGCGCCATAAAGCAGCTAAAAACCGAAAGTGACTGATTAGGAATGAAGAATGGGCAACAATGGGAGACCCCTCCAAGTTCTAGTTCCCCCCCACTAGTGTCGAACTTGTTACTCAGCTAACCAGCCAATCAGAAAATAGTCCTAGACCTATCTTCTGGAAGGCAGGGTTTTCTCGGTGAGCCCTGCCAGACCCCAGACAGCCCAAAACCCGGGTGTCGTCCGTTTTGCCTGAAAACTGGACCATACATTAATACCAACGCTGCGAACGCAGCCTTGCGGTCAGAATCAGCTAGAAAGATAGCTGCAAGGAGTTATGGCTGCCCGAACCCAGGCAGTGCCTACGACAGTCAACGATGCCAAATAGGGCCATACACCAGGAGACATGGACCCTAGGCACCGCATGATTTTGCAGACGCAATGCCACAGCCAGACACAGCGCTAGGTGCATTCAGACAGCATCTGCAGTGGCAGTGACCGCCGGCGGCCCGACCACTGAGGAAGCCTGCCAATGGAGTTGAGCGCATCGCCAGAGGGAGGAGGCTCCAACGAAAGGTGAGTGGGCCTTAGCGTGTGTCGGCTCCACCGAGCGACACTCCTGCAGCGTCAATTTTCACCGTCAGTCATCTGTTCGCCGATGTACACAAGCCGGGAGGACACAACAGAGTACAATGAGAGATGCATGAAACCAACATGACCCACAGAAGAACAGTCCACACACCATAGGAGGACTCACGAAAACAGGAACAATGATGTCACATCAGCCAGGAGGGTCACGAGCGCACAACAAGCCAATAACATGCACAGCAGCCTTGAACATTCCACTGCTAAGAGCTTTGGTGAGAAAGTTTGCACGCTGCTGACGCGTGTCGACCCAGACGACCTGGGCCTCTCCTGCGGCAATGTGCTCTCGCACAAAGTTATGCTCAATGTTGATGTGCTTGGTACATGAATGGTGCATGCCATCATGCTCAGCAATTGCCTTAGTGCTCTGGTTGTCACAGCGTACGGTGATGCAACGAATGGGCACGCAGAGGTGTTGCAGCAAGCGGGAAAGCCAGACACTCTCACACGTACCTGCACCGAGTGCAACATAATCAGCCTCGCTAGAGCTGCGTACCACACAGCCCTGTTTGCCACTCTTCCACGAAATAGCAGCGCCACCCACAAGGAAAATGTAGCCTGTGCGACTAAGTGCATCCGTATCATGAGCCCAGTCACTGTCGGTATACCCATCAACAACAACAGAGGGTTGTGACCTGTAGCACAGAACGACACGCGCAGTAGACAGAGCATAGCGCACGACACGTAGTGCTTCCTTGAGATGCTTCTGGCGGGGTTGCTGAGAGAACTGAGCTAGGAAGTAGACCGCGAAGGCCACATCCGCTCGGGTGGTAGTGGAGAGGTACATCAGTGAGCCAATCACACTGAGATAATCGGTGATGTCGACAGTGTTTCCCAACTGGGAATAGTCAAGTGACTTCAACAGTTGCTGGCCTGCTGGGGTCATCGGTGTGGACGTTGTGGGAGTGTCGGCGAGCAAGGAAGAGAAGCGCTCCCCCAGGCTGCGAGTGTATGCAGCCTGGTGTACATGCAGCGTCTTGCGCTAGCGGTCTCGCTCTAGCTCCATACCGAGAAACAGACGAGCTGGACCCAGGTCCTTCATCTTGTATACCGACTGCAGAAGAGCCTTCACTCACTACACGGCTACAGGACTGGGTGACGCAATGAGAAGATCATCCACGTAGACCAAAACGGCCACGAGGGGCTGCGAGGGGGCACTTAGAAAGAGTGCTGGATCGACCGAACTGCGGTGGTAGCCGCCCTTCTCCAGGGTGGAGGAGACCTTCAAGTTCCAACAGCGTGGTGACTGTTTGAGGCCATTCAGTGCCTTGCGCAATCACCAAACCTTGTTTGTGCCATCAGCGAAACCTGGGGGTTGCACCATGTAGATCTCCTCATCAAGGTGTCCATGCAAGAATGCATTGTTAAAATCCATCTGCTCCAACTCCCAGTCATGCTGAGCTACCAGGCTCAAGGGAGCCCGGGCGGTGGTGTAGCGTCCAATTGGAGCAAATGTCTCATCAAAGTCAATGCCCGGAATTTGGGAAAAGCCCTTGGCCGTGAGGCGTGCCTTGTATGTGTCAACCGTGCCGTCAGGCTTTAGCTTGCGCCGAAGTACCCAACGGGCCGAGACCACCTTGCGGCCGGGCGGGAGGTCAACAAGCTCGAACACCTCATGTTCGTTCAAGGCCGTGAGTTCCTCCTGCATGGCCTTCTCCCACAGATCAGCATTAGTGGCCTTTCTAGCCTGATGCACTGTGGTAGGCTTGGCTGGGAGTGAGGTCAGAGAGGGAAGACCACTCGCAGTGAAATAGGAAGCAACATATCCTGCTGCGGAGGCATCCAAGGCACTGATGAACTCATGAGAAACAAGAGCATAGCCCAGTGCTGAGTTGGGGTGGACTACGCTGACAATGAGTCCAAGAGCATCAAGCCCAGTAAGTCTTGCAGTCAAGCCAGCTGCAGTGGAAGGTGCACTGGACCGAGTGTGCCGCTGTGAGTGTGATGGGTGTAAGACATACGTCTGTGGGAGAGCACGAAGTCTGCCCCCTCGAGTGTATGGCTCGGGCATGACTGAAGGTGCCTCAGAGACTGGAGACGGGGAGGGGACGTCAGAGACGACACTCTGTGATGGTGAGGGGATGTCACAGACGACATGCTGGGGAGACTGTGCAGGAGTATCGTCAAATAGTGACGGAACACTGACAGGCACTGACGTGGACTTAGACGATGAGGAGGGTGAAGAATGTGGGGAGGACGACGGGGTAGTGTGAGGTGTGTCCGTGTGGGAGGAACCTGGAGAGGAAGGAGTGTGGGACGAGGTCAAGCTCGGGGAAGGTGCAACAGCGGGTTCAGAGGCAGGACCAGGCCCGCGAGGGGGCGAGCTCGAGGGAGGCACACCAGCGAGACCGGAGGCTAGAGCAGACCCACCCCCCCCCAAGCCGATGGAGCGAGGACAAAGAGGAAGGGGAAGCGACACGAGACAAATCGCGTGGGAAGACATCCTCAAAGAAGAGGTCATCCCGCGACTCGACGACTCGGACGCGATCAGGGTCCCAGAAGCGCCAGGCCTTGGACATGGCGGAAATACCGAGGAAGGTGCAAAGGTGAGCACGTGGACTTAGTTTACTATCGCGTTGGTCCTGAGGAAGCCAGATGGCAGCGACATAGCCCCAGACATGAGCAAGGTGGAGATCCGCCCGATGACCGAACCAGCGCTCAAACGGCGTGACATGCCGAGGGAGAGGACCATGCGGAATGCAGTTCCAGACCCATGTCATGTATGACATGGCCTCAAAGGAGAAGAGAGGTGGAATGTCTGACGCAGCAAGAAGAGTACGGACACCGTCAGCAAGAGTGCGGTTCCAACGCTCAGACACGCCATTTTGTTGGGGCGTGTAGGGAGCGGTGGTCTTGACGTGGACACCATGAGAGGATAGAAAGCGGGAGGTGGGACCGATGAATTCACCCCCGCGGTCGCAACGAAAGACACGGAGACGACGACCACATGCAAGTTTGGGCTGGGGAAGCTAGGACTCGATGGAGGAACAGACGTCGCTTTTCTTTTTTAGGGCAAAGACCAAACGCATGCAAGAAAAATCAATAGTGAGGCAGACCACGTAGCAACCAACCCCCCCAAGAGTGTCATGGGAGAGGGGGCCCATGACGTCAGCATGCAACAAGTCAAGGGGAGAAGAGGTGCGTGTCTCAGAGGTGGAGAAAGGGGACCGATGCATTTTCCCTTGAGCACAATCCAGACAGTCAGGTGGACAAGGGGAAGGAAACGAGTCAGCATCCAGACCATCAGCGGGGAGCGTGCGCAGGAGGGAATCAATGGTAGCAGTATGGATGTGGCACAAGCGACGGTACAGCAGCTGGACCTGGGCAGGAGAGAGGGAGCGTGCAACATGCACATGAGCAGCAGTGGCAGGCGACGGTGCGAAGGTGGGGACGCAAAACAGACGATCACAACGAGTGCCTTGGAGAAGTATGCGACGAGAGGTGCGATAAGAGACAGAGGCAGTGCCGCAGCTGGATGAGAAGTCCATGCTCTGGTCGTCGAGCGTGGTGACAGAGAGCAGACTCAGCTCAAGTGATGGAATGTACAGGACGTCATGTAGGAGCAGTTCACCCCCAGGACCAACAAAGCACACAACAACGACACCTTGCACATGCAGCAGCTGACCGGAGCCAATGCGAACGAAACGCACGGACCCAACAGGACCAACAGAAACGAGAGACGCACGCGACGAGGTCATGTGATGGGTGGCTCCAGAGTCAAGGATCCAAAAGCCCCCCAACACACGGACAACAGAGGGATCACGACTCACGACAGCAATGGCAGCATGCGAGACGAGGCGCTGACCGCACGCAGCTAGGCAACGAGGCAAACAAAGAGACTGCCATTCTTTAATCCATGGCACATCAGCAGGGGGACGCCTGAGGACATGACCGGATGCTGGACCAGCAACTCCCCATCGATAAGAAACGCAAGAGACCCTGACCCAGAGTGGTCACTCTCATCTCCCTGATCACGAAGGTGGCGCTGGTGGACCGCATGGGAAAGAGCAGCGTCCAACTGCAACTCGTCCTCAGGCGGATCCGGGGTGATGACGACGCCGGTGGATGCCCGACGAGAAGAGTAGGGCAGCGCCACCCAAGAAGGGACATCATAGGCACAGGAGGACGGACCGTAGAAGACTGGCCCGCCATACCCTGGAGGCCACCCCCAGGGGTAAGGAACAGGTGGCGGTGTAGCAGCAGTGTAGTAGACGGTAGCCTCAGAAGCGGCAGGGTGGTGGCGCGGAGGAGATAGCGGGGGTGCGGCCCGAGAGATAGCAACAGAGTCCCCAGAGCCATAAGAGGACCGTGCCCACTGAGCACGCATGGCACAAGCTAGACGCTCGTTGTCAGGTGGGGCTGGGCACTTTGGTCCAGAGTGACCGGTGGCCCCACTGTTCCAACACGTGATAGTGCTGGAAGTGGCAGAAGAGGAGGATGTGCCGCCGACGTTAGTGTTGGTGCCTTTACCTTTTCCACAGCCCGATTGCCCGCCAGGCCCCGTGGTGCCCTTGCCCCGACCACCACCTTTGCCCCGACCCCTCCCCGCCACCCCCTTGGTGTACAAGGGATACAGCCGCGGAGGAGGATGAGGAAGAGGAGGAAGAGGATGAGGATGAGGAGGGAAGTGCTATGGTGGCGGCGGCAACGGCAGCGCGATGAATGCGCTTGTTCTGTAGGGCACTGCACCAGTCAGTGAGCCACTAGGAGGTGAACTCCCAAAGGGCACCAATGTCTGGTGGTGAATCAGCAGGAACAGGCTCAGCAGCAAGACGCTCAAGCTCGGAGGCTTTCACCTCCCTAAAGATTTCCGACATTTCCGGGATGAGGCCGTTGACGATAGAGAGGACAGCAGGAAGCAATCCAGGGGCTGCTTTGCCGAGGTCCTTCAGAAGACGCAAGTTGTGGGCCCAATAGGCATCCGCAGTTTCGTCAACGTGCATGGACAGCGTGTTGAACTGGAAACTAAGCACTCTTTGTGCTGCGTGCCCAGTGACGTGGTGCAACGTTTGATGAGTGTGTATGCGCCAACAGGATCAGCCGGTGTGCGACGTGCAGTGTCGGCATTGTATGACCCGATCTCATCAGTGAGATTATTGGGCCCAGCGCGGATGAGAGCACGGACAGCACGTGCAGACTCGGCATCAGTGGGAACAAAAGGGGGTTGGGTGAGGGATTGGACGGATGGTAGTACTCCCAAAGTTGTTCTCCTTGCGCCCATGCACTAAAGCGTACCTCCCAGGAAGCGAACGAGTGATTAGCAGTGAAGTGAGGTGGTGCTGAGTCAAAGTCGGGCTTGCGATGCTAAGGCTGGGCAAGGACTTTTGCAGCGGTAGCGCCCGCAGCTGCTGCAGCGGCTATGGGGTCAGAGTGCAAAGAGCCAGTGCTGGTGGATGCGAGAGCGGGGGAGGTGGAGAAGGCAGCAGCAATATCAGCAGCAGCAGAAATAGCAGGCGTGGAACGCAAGACATGTTGCAGACGATTGAGGACAAGGTCGGCTATGTGATCTGCGAACGTGTCTTGATCCCCCTGCTCTGCACGCAGTTTTTCTTCAGCGGCACGCTGAGCAGTGAGAGCTGCTTGAAGAGCTGCGTGCTCTTTGCCCAGTTCCTCCTGCAGGGCAGCATACTGATCATCATCTACAGGCATTGTGAGCAATGCACGTGACGGACAAGGTTTTTTTGGCAGAGTTTCCCTTGTCCCAATGGGCGTGAGAATGTGATATGGGATGTAGTCGTGGCACTGCACAACCAGAGAGGGCAGGTTCACATGGCCACGGAGATGGAGAAGGGAGGAAGCAAGAGAGGAAATAGGGGCCCAAGCAGAAGGGGAACATCAGCTCACCAAGCTCAACGATGCAGGCCAAGCAAGGGAGATAGTGTAGCTGCCACTGATGCTGCAATGACGGCTACAGAGGAGGATGCAGAGACAATGAAGCAGGCAACTCCAATGAGGGCGGCACCAGCGAGGGAAGAGACCGCAGCTGTAGTTGTGACGAGAAGGTGAACCTGATGGCCAAGGGGTGCGGATGCTGCTGTAGTGGACACCTGGGAGGTGGAGTCCTGGAAAGACGTCACAGCACTAGCGAGGGTTGTGGCAGCTGAGGCTGTCGCAGATGCAATGGAGTCAGATGCAGCTGCAATCTGCGTAGCAATGTTGACGATGGCGGCAGCCAGTGGACCCTGGTCAACAGTTGTAGTGGTATACGTCTCCACCGCCCTGCCCGTAGCGGTAGTGGCAGGTGCACGTGCGGCACGAGCTGTGACTGCAAACATGGAAGCAACACCTGAGCTAGAAACGAGGGTTGCCTCCAACACAAAGAAGATGTCAGAGGGTACAGCAAGTGGAGCTACTAACTGTGATGCAGCAGGTGAGGCAGCCCGATGAGAGGAGTCCTCTGCTGGCTGTCTGACTGCCGTCTCAGCAACTGGTCCTGCTCTTGAGCGGGTGGCACGAAGGCGAAGACTCTGCTGACATTTTCTACGGGAAACAGGTGAGCTTACAGGTGATGCAGGACGACGTTGCTCACGTGGCGGCCCCGTGGCTGGTGCGTTCTACACTATAGGTGAGTCGTCGGACGCTGACTGGCAGTAGGCCTCGTACTCAGCAGCGTCTGCAAGCGCAAGGTGCTCCGCAGGGTCGTACTCCACTCCCGGATGGTAGCCGGGGCTATCACACCGTCGAGGACGTACCCACCTACGTCTCTCCTCCTCCTCGTAGTGTGCGAGGAGCTCGTCGGTGCGTGCACGCTCGTGCCATTCCCTTGGTGATGAGGGGATCGGTTCCGATTCAGGTGGCGTAGCCAGGGTGGCGTCTCACGCTGCAGAAGCGGCTGCCGCTGTACACGTGGGTGTGGTGGTGTGCCACCTTACAAAGGGTCCAGCGCAAGAGTGCGGGTGGACGATGTTGCGGCCCCAAACTGCGGGACCGTAGAATTTGAGCATTAGCTGCGGGCAGAGGCAAGAGTGCCAAGCCTAGACAAGCGGGGGCCTTGAGGGGTGTGTTGCTGCCAAGAGAGGGTCGAGGCCGTTAGGTTCCGAGACTGGAGTGCGTGAAGCAAACTAGGGTTAACTGCACCGAGCCGAGAATGGTGACGATGAGGTGGTGCCGTGGTGAGATATCACACGGGGTGATGCCTCGGGCGGACAACGAGGTACAAAGTGCGATGATCGCGGAAGTCACCGCCGCACTGCCTCGTCGTCGCCTCACCCACGGGTCCCGGATCGACGGAGCAGTGGAGGGGATCCCTCCTGCTCTGATACCAGTAGGTAGCGACGAGAGGCCGCCTTACACCCTCGAACACACAAGGCTAGGACACGGCATCCATGGCTAGGGTGGGGTTGAGAGAGGTGGAGGAACACTTAGACTCAAGAGATTTTGAGAAGAAGTAACGAGAGTCACGAGCTAGCGAGCTCTTAGCCGTGGTTGACCGGGCCACCCACTCGAGAGACTCAATGTGGGGCCCGGCCGCCACCCCGGGGTCGAACCTGAGCAGTCGGCTAAAAAGCCGCCGCGATTTCTCACACCTCAGAGCGACAGAGCGTGTGGCCCCGTAGGATCAGCAACCCGGGCAAGAACTAAACCACTAGCACAGCATGCAAGGCACACAAGTCCAGAAACCACATCGACCACGAGCGTAAGTGGGACATGCATCTCTCAAGTAGTTTCTCATGTTTCAGCCACAACGTGGCTCACAACCAAACACTGAGAATTGCATGGTGCGTCCAGAGAAGGGCTTGAGTGTGGCTGAGGTCACGCCTGCTTTGCACCTGACCAGTCCTGCTTGGACCATGGCTTCAACGGTGCTTAGCCACCTGCAGTGAACGAGTGTGTGAGTGAGTGGAGACAAGAGGTCACTTGCGTGTGTGTCAACACTAACACTTAGGGACTGCGCGAGGAACCTGAGATATCCACGTTCCGCGTGTAGTCCCCCATGGAAAGCATGCGGACGTGGCACACAGCGCGCTTCGGAGCGACTTGTGAAGCTAGGAACGAAGGATTTTACCATGCTAGCTGCGAACGAGGAAGCTGAGGTGAGCTGCGAAGTGCGACGACACTCTCGACACTCAAGCTTACGAGACATGAAAATAAAGTTGTAAGGAAACACTAAGGACGTGAACGGGCATTCGACCAAAAAACAAACACCAAAAAAATACAAGGGCTTTGGACGAATCAGGTCCAAAATCCCAGGGCCAAGAACTATAGTCGAATGTAACTGTCACATAATTCAGTTTTAAAAAAAGGTCGAATGTAAGGGGCACTAATGTAGTTGTTACAGTAGGACTCGGCCAAACAAGTTGGAAATATTTCAGGGCATGCAGGCCCATCAAAAACAAACATGAGCTCTGTGTGTGAGTGCAATGCAAAACAGAAAAAATTTGGCTTAGTCTGGAACGCATAATATGAAAGAACAAGGAGAGTTTACAAATAAGCCCCTAACGAGCTTATGTAGGGGCGCCGACAGCTAGCCGCACCAAGCCACGTCACCCCCGCTGAACCCAAATGAGTCAGCAGGGAGAACACACTGCATACACCACAAGAACAACAAACGTGGTCTCCTCGAGGCACCGGAACAGCTCTCCGAGAGCCCGGGTCTCGACCACCGGGAAAATACGAGCAGTGCTAGAAAAACTCAAAATCAGTGTCCAGACATCCAAAACGGCTTTTTGAACATCGGAAGCCCTAATACAATCATCAAGTCTCCTCGTCGCACCGGTACAATCCACCAGGTGCGCGGGTCTCAACCCACCGAGAAAACTCTCCTACCTCCCGACAACCCAGAGGGCTGCCGAAACGCATCGACCGCGTCTCACCGGCGCTGTCATAGGTACTGGAGAACTCTCGGTACAGTCTGGAGGCCCGTCGTGTCATCGCGCCCTCCTCTACCATATACCACCAACGTGGTATATGGATAATCCATCGGCGTCAGTCGTGACGGGTGGAAGCCACTCAAACCAACACTCCTCCTGGCTGACATAACCGTCCACGCCAGAACACATGAGCGAAGGCATGGAACAACAACGTATGCCAAACCACAATGTGCACCGGTCAATCACACACACATATACAACTGCTGCCCATCTAAGGTCTCCTTACGACACTGGCACATCATACGAACTGTCCGGGTCTAGACCATGAGAAGAGTCATGTACACACACACAAACCAATGTAATGCACGCCATACACATGTCAGGCGGCAAGAGGGTCTCCTCGTGACACTGGTGGTACCAATGCCCGGGTCTCAATCACTACGAGCAATCCAATAGGTGTCTGTGTGCCGACCACAATAGCATCATCAGTCAACACATAGGATCATAGGGGGTCTCCTCGTAACACGGGTGTACCTCACCACGTGGCCGGGTCTCGACCACTATGAGCAAACCAGCTCGCATGCACATGCCACACGTAGTATGGCCACACACCAAGATACAGGACCCCATGGTCTCCTTGTGACACTGGTGCAACCGACCAAGTGTCCGGGTCTCGACCAACAGAGTGCAGCTGTAGTATGCTCATAGCAGAGCATGGACCCCTTGCCGCGCATATCCCATAAAATCACGTTAGGTCGAGGTCCACACAACACTCCCCTTGGGCAGATGAATTTGACGGCGATGTTTTCGATGGAGATGCTAATGCCATAGCTGAACAGATAATGGGTGATGAATCATGTAGAGATAGCTCCCCCAGTCATGTATGAGTCGGCTCCCTCCCTTTAAGACAAAATGGTGTCTCCAGCTACCACTCCTCACGTCTCAACTGCATCACCTGGAGTGTACCAGTCCTCGCATGACTGCCAAGGGTCCCAACTCACAGTTTCTCCTCTCTCCGCTCTACCACGATGCATCTATGTATGCTGGAGGAAAGGGAATGGGTGAGCTGCACGCGAGCATGGATGAAGTGGCGGAGCTGGCCTCTGATGTGGGATAGAGCACCCTGAGGCATAGGGTTGTACGGCCAGAAGAGGAGGACTGAAGTGACGAATCGGATCACCACTCATGAACGAAGGTGACGATGGAGCAGCTGAGTTGGGTGGATGAAGGTGCGTGATGGCTGCAACAGAAGGAGGAGCGATGACGGAGTCGACAGGAATAACAATGGCGGAAACTGAAGGCATGCTCAGCTCTCCTATGGTAGTGTCTCCATCGAATGTCATACTCAGAGCTGCTACAGGATCCTCCCTGAGTATGGGTGTGCTAGTTCCTGGTAGTGGAAAGCTCGTGCCGATAGTGCTGATGCTCCCCTCCTCTAAGAATCACTCACGCGCTGCCATCATCTCCCGCTATAACATCACTACACGCTCCTGAAAGTCAGCGTAATCTGCCTCGGAAATGTGGAGGTGGCCCATGTCTATCTCGCGTAGGATAAACTCTACCTCACTGGATGATGCACATGCAGACTACATAACTCGTGAATACAGCTCCATCTATGTCTCTGCCATTGAATACGATGGAACCGGTGCTGATGCATCCTCCTGGGGGTGAACCAAACTCGCAATGAGCTGAGACGTTGGAACATCGGATGCAGCTGCAGGTGTCGCATCCACACCACAGCCCATGTCTGTCATACGAGGTGGAATAAGCGGTCGCATGTCGAGAGAGAAGGAGAAGGAGGAGTCGTCAGAGTCCGTGGAGCATGTGGGGACATCATCCTTGCAGGTTCTGCCACTCTCAGCGTCGATGTCATCAACAGGGTCACCAACAGGTGAACAGGAGACTGAGCTCAGCTCCTGCTGACGAGGTAACTCCATCTGCGTGTACGGATCTGTTCCACTGTCCTCGACTACCACCGTAGTGGACACATGTGTGTAGGACTCCAGCTCGACAATGCCTGTCAAGGTGACCAACAAGCACAGCTGGTGCTCACACACCGTCTCGTCGGGAAGGCTGGTCATTGCCACGTGCTAAATAATGGAGTGAGGACCACCATCTGACTCCTTCATGTGTATCGCTACTCTGTCGGGTGTACGGGAACCCGTAGACTGTGGGAACATGGGTGACTCCTCACAATGGAGCTGGTCCTCAGGTAGCACGGATGACATGGTGGAGCCTGCTGTGTCTGCTGTAGCACATGTCCCAATGACATCTCTCAGAATCGCTGCTCTTGAGAATACCTCAACATGTAAAAGACCTGCCTGTCGACTCTGCTCATGCACTACGACGGCTATCAGTTTGGTGTGAGCCTCATGTGCCAATGCCCTTGGAAGTCCATATGGGACATCCCGATCCACACGATACTCGTGTGCCACCACCGGGCTGCTACTGGCTGGAGTCGCGAGTAGCATCACCCAGGCACGCGAGATCAACACTCCTCCTGATGTAACCTGCTACTGCAGAACGTCTGGCTCCTGTCCCAACGTAGATGTCACCCTCGATGACATGCACATCTCAAGTACTGCAACCTCCGCCGGACTGGTGTGAGCCTGTTGCACACACTCCCCCAAAAGTCCGGTAGACACATCCTTATCCGTACAGGACTCATGTGCCACCGCTAGGCCTCCACCGGTCGGAGCTGCGAGTGGCACCTCCCTGGGACGCCGTGCCTGCGCTCCTCTTGATGTCACCTGCTGCTGCGGAAGATCTAGATCCAGCCCGGACGTGGAAGTCAAACTCGATGACAGGCAAGTCTCCACCATGAACGCCATGTCAGGATCAGACTCCACGTCATGTGATGTCACCGTATCATCTGAGTCAGCCTGAGCTGACGCTCGGGCACCACGGTTTGGCACGAGTGCAGATCCTATCGCGACAGTCATAACAGGCAAGACGCGGTGACCCCACTCCCCCTCAACAGGTACCGCAACAGAAGTCGAGGAGGTGGATGGTGTATCATAATCGGCGAGAGTACAGCGTGCGAAGCATTGACGCCGACTCTACAAGGACACACGACTAGAATGACTGCATGAAGACATGTCATCGCAAGGTGGCATCGTGGTCACAGAAGAGTGGAGGATCGAAAGGATGGTAGCAGCTTGGGTCTGGCTGACAGGTGGAGCTGAAGGGATACCATCAGATGAGGAAGGAGGAGAGGATGAAGGGGATGAGATCAAGGAGGTCGTCGACGAACGAGTAGCATAAGCACGCTCGGTGACCACGAGGTCACAAAGTTGCTGCACCATCTGCCTCAAACTATGGATCTCGACGAATATGGTCGCCAGAGGTCCAGCTAGGGGATCTACCAACGCTGGCAGATCCGCATGCTATGGAGGACGTATGCTAGGACGAGGCTGAAGCCAAGGTGGATGCCAGCCGGGAGGGCGCATCCAGCAGCGACGCCAACCATGACGTCCATCACCACAGTAGTAGCAGGCGAACGCAGATGCCTGCTCAGATGTCTACGCAATCATCTTGTACGCCGGATGATGGATAGGTACCGAGGGCATCTACTCCCGGTGGTAAACACCAAGCCGCAGTAGGTACTGTCACTCCGGGAGGTCACGGCGTCAGGGTCAAAAAATGTGAGCAGACGGGACAAGCTACACTACCACAGTAGGCCGGAGTATGGATTCTAACGAGCTATGGCTACTAATGTTGTTGCCACTAATGGAGCAAAGACTGCTCTAGGAACAGAAGGGATGGCAGCGATAGGTGTGGCTGCTGTTCCAAGTGGTAGACGACCCAGCCCTCGGAGATGTACAAACTCGAATCCACCATCAATTCACAAAGTGAACTGCGCACACCAATCCATGAGCCCCAGAGAGACGCTTGTCCATGATGCGTCTCAAAAAATAAATCACCGTCGATGACAATCTGTTGTCGGTGGGGATGGAGGGACTTCAAACGCAGCTGCAACTGCCCCTCGACCGCCACTGTTATTGCTGCTACGAAAGCTGCTATTGCTGCGGCAGCAGTAGTTGTACAATTTTGTTTTCCTCAATGTCCTTTTTTTGTTTCTCTCCCCTCTTCTCACCCTCAGCCCCCTTTTTTGGGTTTTTTTCTATATTCACTCGCGTACAGGTGCACCCCCTTTGTTTTTTTTCTCGTCCCCCCTTTTCTCGATTGCCCCTGATCTGGGGCAATGGAGAAAATAGGGGATGGAGGAGGGTGTCTGGCCTGTCTGGTCCTCCCTCCCGTGCAATGCTCACTTGCTCACTCGCTGAGCAACCGAGTGAGCGAGTGAGCGAGTGGCAGGAGGGGTCCGTCCCTTTCCACCGTCGGCCCCTTTGTCGGTCGGCCGACAAGGCCGACGGATCCCTCCGAGGGGCCTCTCAGAGGGGGCTCGACTGAGCCCTCCGAGGGCCCCCTCGAGAGGGGAGGCTCGGCGAGCCAATGTCCCCCTCTGAGGGGTCCCCTCTTAGGGGAGTCCTTAGAGGTGGAGGGGGCCCTCAGAGGAGGGCTGCGAGGCCCTCCTCACTTCGTCAATAGCAGTTGCAGTGGTAGGTGCAGCTGCTCCGGTTGCTGCTGCTGCTTCTTCTGCTCCTGCTACTCGTACTTCTGCTGCTGCTACTTCTTTTGTTGCTGTTGCTGCTGTTGCTGCTCTGCCTAGGAGCTGCTACTACTACTTTTTGCTGCCGCTGCTGCTATTGTTGCTCCTTGTTTTTGTTGCCATTGCTGCTTGCTGTTGTCGCCGCTGCTGCTGCTAATGCACGCTGATATTGCTGCCGTCGCAACTGCACGCTGTTGCTGCTGCCGCTACTACTGTGGTGACTACACCTGCTGCTGCTATATGTTGCTGCTACTGATGGTGATGCTGCAGCGGCTGATGCGCTGCTTTAGCTACTATTGCTGTTGTTGCTGCGAAGCACAGCAGCTGTTGCTACTGCTGCTACTACCGCCTATGCACCTGCTGCGAATACTAGAGCTGGCCGCTGCTGCTGCTGCTGCCACCGCTGCTGCTGTTGTTGTGAGAGGTTGCGTTGCCACCAGTACTCCTTGTGCGTGGCAATGCAGCTGTCGCGGCTGCTACGTCTACGGCTGTTATTGGTGTTGCCACCGCAGTTGCTAATGTTGTTGTGCATGACTCACTACCCCTCTGGCATTCACATGTAGTCACTTCATGCTCCATCATGTTGCTTCCTACGTGGCACCACATGGCACATTTTCTTTGCGTTCTGCCCACTACTGCTACTTCTACTACTTCTGCTGCTCACACGTCCCCCTACGCTCTGATACCAAGTTCGAAATATTTTAGGGCATGCATGCCCATGAAAAAATGACCATGAGCTCTATGTTTGAGTGTAATATGAAACAACAAAACTTTGGCTAAGTCTGGAACGCATAATATGAAAGAACAAGGAGACTTTACAAATGAGCCCCTATCGGGCTTATGTAGGGGTGCCGACACCTAGCCGCACCGGGTCCTGTCACCCCCGCTGAACCCAAACGAGTCAGCGAAGAGAACACACTGTATACACCACAAGAACAACAAATGTGGTCTCCTCGAGACACCGGAACAGCTCTCTGAGTGCCCGGGTCTCGACCACTAGGAATTTACGAGCAGTGCTAGAAAAACTCAAAATCAGTGTCTAGACATCCAAAACGGTTTTCTAAACATCGGAATCCCTACTACAACCATCCATTCTCCTTGTCGCATTGGTACAATCGACCGGATGCGCAGATCTCAACCCACTGAGAAAACTCTCCTACCTCCTGACAAGCCCACAGGGCTGTCGGAACGCATCGACCGCGTCTCGCAGGCACTGTCATAGGTGCTGGAGAAGTCTCGGTAGAGTCTGGAGGCCCGTCGTGTCGTCACGCCCTCCTCTAACATATACCACCAAAGTGGGTACATGGATAATCCATCAGCGTCAGTCGTGACGGGTGGAAGCCACACAAACCAACAAAACACTCTCACCTGCCTGAGGCAAAAGCGACATACTTGGTTCCGCTCGAGCTACATGCGACACACCCCCATTTTCCACTTTTCCACGACATATCATTGCCTCTGACCACAAAGATGTCACTTGAGCGACTACGAGCATCAGCTTCATGTTCCCAATTGTTGTCTGTGTAACAATTGACCCTTGTAGACTTTGACTTCTGACTTGCAGTGATCAAGGCGAAGTCCGAAGGTGGGTCCACGTTGACGTCCACATCGACTCATCGTGACCGTCTGGCAAAACCAAAAGGCCAGGAGAAGGCCGGTTCAAAACCGACCGAGAACACTAGCCTTATCGCTGGAATTTTGACGACATTCCAATGATAAGGCGGGTCCGCATGCCACCAAAATGCACAGCTACACGACATATCCGATGAGCAACTACGTGTTCTATGCATGCTGATTGGTTGCTTTCTTCATGCACCCAATCAGCATGCAGAACATCGACTCACTAGGCTCCAGCCAGGCATGGAATCCATGACAGGCTGGGAAGGCGGACATTCTCTACAGCTACCTGCGCATCAACACCCCTCCCGCCTACTCTCTGGTGTAGTCCAGGTGCAGTGTTTCCACTGATTGAGCAATAGCCTCCCCATTTGTACAATTTAGACACTCATTTTACCGCACTCTTCTTGCACTGCCTTGAGGCAGTGCCAGAGGCTCTGCCATCGGCACAGCCTCTTCACCATGGCTTGCGGCACCAAGTCTGCCCGTGCCTCTGCAACGTGCGCACAGGGCTGCCTGTGTGCACAGGGCTGCCTGTGCGCACAGGGCTGTCTGTGTGCATATTGCAGAGGTGAGGAAGTCGCCCGTTAGCACGGGCTATCCATGCCTCTGCAACGTGCGTACAGGGCAGCCTTCAGTCGCCAGCACCTCAAGGCTGCCCGTGCTAACTGGCGACTTCCTCACCCGCGCTCTGAGCAAGTTTGTCCGTCCCGTACCTACGGCTGGTGGCTACCCTGGTTTCTACTACGTTGGCTGCGGTGGCACTTTCTCTAATGGTGCTGACCGCATCCGAGGCCACTTTGGGGTACCGATCCCAAACATCACCAAATGTAAGGTGGCACCTTCTGCTGCCCGTGCCATCCTTGGGCTTCCCCCTCTTCCCCTGCCAAACGAATCATTCACCGGTGCGGACGAGAAGCTCTTCAAAGGTCAGGGAGCTCCATGGGACACCAATGCCAATCCTGTGAACTGGGTCGAGATGACCATGGAGAGGAAGCGGGAGGAGATGCGGGCGGATGCAAGCGTTGCAAAGACAAGAGCAGAAGCAGAGCAAAGCCAGGCTTCAGGCTCAGAGGGGACCTCTTGGATCCCACTTGCCGCTCCAGATCTGCTCCCCCCTATTTGTTGCATGCCTGAACTCCACGAAGCAGACACTGATGAGTGACCACCTTGCCAACATGTACAACAACCAGTGCCAGAAGAGCATCGTCAAAGTCATGGCCAACGCTGCTCTATCAATATCCTTCTGCCGGGAGCGGGTTGTGCTGGAGTTCGTGGAGGATGTTATACGTACGAACGTGAGCTTCGGGCTGCCGAGCAAAGAGAGGGTCAACAAGGTCATTGTACCGCAGCTGGACAAGGAGCTAGAGGAGATGGAAGCGCCTATCCGCAATGGCTGGGAGATTTTTGGCGTGAGTCAGGGCGTGGATGAATGGTCTAATATTCAGATTCGCCCCATCTATTCCGCCATGGCCACCAACGCTGAAGGAGGGGCCCACCTCTTCTCTTGGGATGCCAGTGGGTTGGTGAGAGGTGCCAATCACGTGGCCGCGGACATTGACCAAGCCATAACGCATGTCGGCCCGGAAAAGGTGGTGCTCGTCTTTACCGACAATGCCTCAACAAAGAAGAAGGCCTACGAGGCCATGAGGGCCAAGTATCCAAGCATCTTCTTTTCTCACTGTGTTGCTCACAGTCTGGACTTGGTGCTGAAAGATGTGGGAAAGACTGAGTGGGGCCAGGCGGTGATTAGCAAGGATGAGCGTGTTGTCACATTTTTCAGGAACAAGGATCTTTTGCGCTCCTGGATGAAGGCTGAGTCAGGAGGGAGGATGTTGCTGCCAGCTGCTGCTACACGCTTTATTTCTGAGCACAGGATGCTTGAACGCCTGTTGAGCATACGTGACTGCCTACAGAAGATGATTTCCAGTGCCAAGTGGAAGGAGATGGGGGCTGGAAAGGATGTGGGTTGGAAGGAAAAAAAAAAAGAAAGAGGTCCATTGGATTGTCAAGATGGGGGTTTTCTGGGTGCAGGTCAAGGCCATGATGAAGCTAATGTCCCCACTTGTCATTGCATTGCGCAAGGCTGACGCCGCAGGTGGCACGGCTAGAATCGTGTACGAGATACTGCTGGACATGACTCAGGAGATCATGAAACTCGCCGTGGCTCGTGGCAGACGTCGTGCTCCATGCAATCCTACGTGGGTGAAATTTACACTGGAGCGACGCAGTAGCAGATGGACTAACCAGATGTCCTGTCCTGTGTTTGTAGCCGCCCGACGGGTCCACCCACAGCACTTCGGGTATAAATTCGATGGGGATGAGAACCTTATTGAGGCGTGGAACACAGTGGTGAATTCCCTGGTGCCGGAGAAGGACCAAGGGTAGCTGAACAGGGAGCTTGAATGGTTTGAAAACATACGGGTGACGTGTGAAATTGAGCCCAATCGTGCACGGGACGTGGAGAAAGCCAAAGCAGCTGTACAGCAAGTTATTGTAGGCGACATGCCTATGTTTAGGTGGCACGCACGGTTCCTCACCAGTCTGCCTGTTGCCTCCTTGCTTAGCCTCGCAGCTCCTTTGACAATGAGCGTGTATTCAACAAGCATCTGTTGGTGTAGACGGCCAGGAAGAACAGGCTGAAGGTGAAGATCCTTGAACTGCTTGTGCGGGTGAACGTCCGCCTGACACGGTTGTACGGGCGGAAGAAGTCAAAGTAGCTGACGGCTGATCTGAGTAAGCTGGTGGAGGAAGAAGAAGTAGAGAGTGAAAGTGAGAAGGATGGGGAAGTTGAGGCCAAGGCAGCTGATGATGACTCTGACATGGTGGAATGGGATCCACTGATTTCAGAGGCTGGCATTGATGGTGAAGACGAAGGCGGGGTAGGGGCTGAAGCCAACGCAAGGATGGGGGAAGCAATAGTAGAACCTCAAGGTAGAGTAGAGGAAGATGATGAGGACTCCTCTGATGAGGAGTTGGAGGATGAGCAGGAGAGTGAGGGGGAGGAAGATGACGAGGAAGTAGCTGGGGAGGCTGAAGACGATGCTCTCAAAACTGCTGACGAGGAAGTGTCCAGGATCTTTCACACGGGACTGAGGAAGCGGAAGGATTTGGAGGCAGATGTAGTGGAGGTTGCAAGTGTAGGGCCCACCACTGGAAAATCAGGGTTGTCTATGCTTTCATAAGCTAGGGAAGGTGGTGGAGCAGCTGATGCAGCTCCACCAGAATCCAGGACAAGGCAGTCTACAGCAGCCAAGGCTGGGAAATCCTCTGGACAGCGTCCAAAGAGGAATTGGAGGGGCACTTGATGTCATGTGCAATGCATGTTTCCTTTAAAAAGCTGTCTCCACTTCATTTTCCTTTTCTGTTGTACTTCCTTGAAATGAATGTGTCACAGGATAGCTAGGAATGAACATGGCAAGCAATGTTGAGAAGCTATCTCCACGGCATCTAAGCTTGCAAGGGAATGACATGTGAACATGAGACTACAAAAAATGTCATAGGATAGCTATGAAAAAACACGACAAGCAAGAGAAAGTGGCCATGGTCAGGAGATAGATGTTGGTTTTTGTATGGAAAATGAGTTTTCCTGGTTCATAAGTGGCCAGGAAGGAAATTTAGTTGAAGTTTTGGTCATGGCACTGTGCTCCACTATCTAAGTGTAAACCGACTTGGCCGACCCACGACGATTTGGACTGACAAGTGGCGACGTCCGACGTATCGACGTCCGACGTGGACGTGGACGTCGACGTCGACGTCTGGAAGTCATCATGGCCATCGAAAATGACTAAGTGTTATATCCTGGAGCACAGTCTGATTTTCATACTGGAGAGAGCATAGCGCACCACACAAAGAGCAACCTCAAGAGGGTGCTCGCATGGACATTGAGTGAATTATGCGAAAAATTTGATGAAAAAGGCGGAATCTGCTTGTGTCACATTGTCAAGATACATGAGAGAAGCAATGAATCGGAGAAAACCAGTGATACCGACCTCCAATCCCAACATGGACAGATTTGACTTCTTCAGAAGCCCTTCACAGGGTAGGGTCATAGGCGTGGAAGCAGAAGAATGGCAGCAAGGGGGAAAATCACTTTCCTAGCGAATGTAAGCTGCCTGGTGGACATGAAGAATGTGATTAGGGCATTCACGCTCGAGCTTCATGCCAAGCAAAAGTCGGACAGGAGGTAGGTCTTTCTATTTGAAAACTGATCGCAGAAGGGACTTTACTGATTGGGCAACAGAGGGACTCCAAGAGGCAATGAGAAGATCATCAACTTAGACAGGGAGGGAAACAAGAGGAGAGGAAAAGGGGGGTGAGTGATTTTCTTACAGAAATCTTTGGTGCTGTCGGTTGCTTCTGTGGAGTTGCAGCATGGAACTGTGCCTCTATACATGATGATGGACAGTTTCTCCCATTGTCCAGTCCTTAGACAAAGGAGGAGAATTGGAGAAAAATTCAGCATCCAGTATTTCTCTCTTGTCCTCCCTTTTTCTTATGCAATAGTTGATTTACACCATTAAATTTTGTGGCAAAATCAAAAATTTGTTTTTAAAAAATCTCCAATTTCATCCGTTTGCACTTGGGAGTGTTGTGTCTCCCGAACTCCTCCCTCTGACTGGTGAAGGTCTTGATTATTGCGGGTACGCTTAAGGTCTAGAGATGTGTTGCCACATAGTTGATCAGAGTATGATAATCTCCACCGATGTTGCATCCGTGGAGTGTCGCTCCGTCACGCATGCCACGTCCACGTTGTCGGCTTGCTGCAACCACCTTCTGACGCGGAAGGAAATTTGTCTGTGGAGCACAGCTCCATCACGCATTCAGCCTCCATGAGATGGGCTTATTGCAACCACCTGCCGACATTGCAGGAACATTGTTCTGTATAGCACTGCTCCATCGCTCATGCCACCTGCCAAGAGGTGGACTTCCTGCAACCACCTGTCCAGTAAGAACCTTAAAAGCCTGCACCGCGAGACCATTTGTGTCACTGTGCAGCTGTCGGACTACTCTGTCGACAACGTTTTTGAATAGGAGTAATCGCATACAGCAGGAAATGGAGATGCCAGATTTTACATCTTGATTTGTCCAAAGGACACGAAACTATTTGTGGAGAACATGGGCGAAGTGTGAGGTGCATGTATCATATTGTACGGTATGAAAATACGACAATTTTTTGGTCTGTAGGAGTAAATGGTTTTTCAGTCGTGGTTTGATGAAAATCATCTAATAACTCTTACCATGATGTTATATAACATAAACATGGAGAAATAGTTTTTTATGAACTTTATCATAACAAAAATCCATTGTTGATAAGGCAAAAATAACAGTATCAATCTATGAACTTTCATATTACTTGTTTCTGAAAATCTTGAGCCCTCTATAAACTTGAGTGAGTGCACGTATCAAAGTCGAACACATTACAGGGAACAAAGTGTCAGGGTTAATTCCAATGTCAACTTGTCCCACCATCTTACAATGGAAGTGTAGTCTCCAACGTAACTGGTAGATACCAATTGACCCATAAAAGCATACTATCAAACTAAGTGAGTTATAATTTCGTATAGTTTTCTCGTACATTAAACCTGTTTGCTTATCCTAGTGACATTTATAAATCATGTGTAATACATAAAAATCCATGTTTACTTTGAATAAGAGGTACGATATACATTAATATACCTTGCCTTCAACTTTTGGTTCCATCCCATCCAAGATTTAACATTTATATTCCTGACGTGCCGCGAGGTCGTGATACTTCACTGATGTCGTCCCAACATCAGTGAAGTATCTTTCTAAACATGTCGGCCACGTCCACAAAATCGGCCCCTTTGGACTTGTGGGATCAAACAGCTCACGGAGTGTTGGCCAGATTTAGAGTTTACTCGAAATTTGAGTTGTTCATAGTGAGTACTGCTTCTTGTGCACACGCGTTTTTGAGCTCCTCCGCTGTTGCTATGAGTTGTTGGACAACATGGTTCTTGAGGTTCTTGAATGCCGAAATCTTCATGTACAAGTTTTCATCATTGTGAGCTTATCGACTCGTGCCATTTGCAAGGTAGCCAAACACTTTCGCTGCAATTTTTGCATGGACTATTCTGAGAAAGTTGTGAATACCTTCTTGTGTTCCTCCTTATAACAAAACAAAAAAAATAACAAGAACCTATAAATACATGTAACGGGCCGTGTCTCCAGCTCCTGCTCTGAAGTCGTCGTCGGAGTTCGCCGAATGGCGTTCTCAGTCCGCGTCAGGGGTTTACCCCCCTCGCGAGACTGAGGGGTAATCGTCATCAACGACCCAGAGCAGGGAGACTCGAATATTTCGAGTCTCCGGAGGCCCATTTCCGTTTTTAACCAAACCCCTGATTTTGGGACCCAAACCGGGGGTTTTTACCTCGAACTCGTGTGTTCGCACGAGTTATTCCGTTTGTTTTACGTCGAAGTTCGTCATAAACGAACTTCGAATTTTGTTTTGTCGTTCTGGCACGAAATCGTCGCGTGCGAGGCACGCTGGCGATTTCGCGCCAGCAGTTTTTGTCCTCACTCTCGCCCCCCTATCCCTCGTCCTCTCTTGCTCATTTGCAAGGAGGGCGAGGGGGGACGAGGGCACGAGGCCACGAGGCCTCGCCCTCGAGGCCCTCGTGGCCTCTCAGCCGCCGATCCGGCTGAGGCCGCGATCGGCGGCTGGCGGCTGGCCGGCCGGTGGCCGGCCNGAGGGCCGAACCGGTCCTCCCGCTACATTCCTCCCCACTTATTATGAACCGTCCCGGTTCATGAACAACAAGTAGGATTGTCAGTCAGTGAGTCATCAACATTGTGAAAGAAAATTAATAATTTCAATCACCAGCTAAACATGCACACGTGCATGGTATGTAGACCTAAGCTGTAGCTTGTAGGTCAGCACGGCTAGCAGCATCCCCCCTTTAGGCTGGAGCGTCCGCGCGACAACCATGTTGGGCGTCCCCAACCTCCTATGGTCGCTGTCCATGAATGCTGCCCTGTGGGAATGTTGTTCACTTTTCCGCGTTCAGGTGGTACCTCCTGCCACGCGTCGATCTGTGCGAGCTGCAAGCTCGCTCCAGTACTCGTTGACCACCCATGTGGGCAACCGAGATTCGGGCTCCCATGAATTATGTTCAGGTCCACAACCGGCCCAATGGACAAGGTACTCCCTGACAACGCGCGACCGAAGAGTACGCTCTCGGTGCTGGAGTAGGGGAAGGACCTCGTATTGGCCGTCGGCAGCCAGGACTGCTGGCGGTGGCTGAACGGTTCCTTCTGCCGTGTATGGAGCCAGCAGGCTCACATGAAACACGTCATGTATCATCATACTCGGCGGAAGTAGCAATCGGTATGCCACTGGCCCGATGCGTGCCACAATGGAAAACGGCCCAATCCACTTCGGTAGAAGTTTTCTTGCCCCTGGCGACTTCAACCGAAGGTTTTTAGTGCTAAGCAGCACTTTGTCACCGATGTCAAACGACACCTCCCGGCGACCTTTGTCGGCATATGCCTTTTGTCGCTGCCGAGCTGCTTGAAGGTGACCCTTCGCCTCCTGTAACAAGGAGTCGATGCGCTCGGCAAAGGCTTGAGCAGAAGGGACTTGCCCTCCTGTACTCCCACTCTTCACCAATGAAGAGGGTACCACTGGATGCCGACCACTGTTCAACACGAACGGTGTGAACTGTGTGGACTCGTTCACCGAATTGTTCACCGCAAACTCTGCCGGTGCTAGGAATTCGTCCCAATCATGCATGGCAGGGTCCATGTACATGCGGAGCATCTGCTCCAGAGTGCGATTCATGCGCTCTGTTTGTCCATCCGTTTGAGGGTGAAACGCTGTCGACATTTGCGACTCGCTGCCGAAGTACTCGTGCATCTTTTGCCAGAACTTACTAGCAAATTTTCGATCTCGGTCGGAGATAATGCGCAACGACAAGCCATGGTACTTTACGACACCCTCAAAGAAGAGACGAGCGGTCTCCTCTGTGTTCACGTCAGTGGTTGTAGGAATGAAGTGTGTCATCTTCGTCAAAAGATCCACAACCACTAGTATTGCATCATGGCCACGGGCCGTGTCCGGAAGACCAGTAATGAAGTCCATGCTGACGCACTCCCATGGAGTCCCAGGAATGGGAAGCTGCTG
>SZWC01007352.1:35230-47960 GCA_023375785.1 Penium margaritaceum | reverse complement strand
CTCTCTCTCTCTCTGTCTCTCTCTATCTCTCTCTCTCTCCCCCTCCCCCCCCCTCTCTCTCTCCCTCTCTCTCTCTTTCTATTTCTATCCACTCATCCATGCCTCGTCCAACCACGGGGTGTTGCCATAGTCCATTTCACCGTGATAAGCTGCCCACTAGAGGACACAAGCGGAAGTAGAAGGCTACGAGACTAGCCGCTATGGGTGGCCAGAACCTACTAGAGCAGAAAGGGGGGACACCAAAGGTTGAACTGGTTGTGATGAGGCCTTTAAACATTGAAGTTTCTTTTTTTTCTCCACAGCCACAGGGACATTTATGATGAAACCGGATTCCTTGGTAGAAAGGAGGAGGGAGGAGCCATATCTTGGCCTGTGGTCCTCCAGATTATATGTCGTTTTTATTAGGATCATAAAACTATCATTCTTTCTTTTAAATTAGAGAATGGCCACTAGTTTGTCATTTAATCATGCCAAACATTCTTCTTAGTATTTTATCCTTGCATTCTCCCTATTTGAGTAATTTTCTCCTCAACTCATTCTAATTCCTTCCCATAATAATTTTATAGAATAATTCTTGGAAGAAAAATAAGAAGGTTACAGAAGGAGGAAGGGGTGACGGGCGTTTGGTCTTAAGCCACCTCAGCCCATCCCATGGTCTTAAGAGAGACATATCTTTCCAGGCAGTGTGTTCTCCACCCATGCGAGAAAAAGAGGAGAGAGACCAAAAGGGGGGCGACATAGGATTAAAAGAAGTTGCCTCGGTCTACACTCCAAGTGGTGAAGAGGATGAAGTCCAAAGGCCACCTCGGACCACCCTTGAAGAGGGTGAAGGAGGGTAAGCCTTGAAGGCCTCTCGGCCCATCACTCCTTCACTTTTAAGAGTGAAGGATAACACGCCTTTTGACACCCGAAGAGAGAAGGATCCGTAGCGAGGCCTCATGGTAAGATGGCGAGCCTCAAAACCGGACTATCCATGGTCACGGGCCTTCCTCCAAATGGCATTCCACGGCATGCCAGTGAACATACGTCCTTGGAATCCTTGGAACGTCACGGTACATTGGCACTCATCGGCCACCTTACAAATTCACACTGGGAGACAATTAAAAAAGGTGCAGGCTCGCAACCGATGTCGCCGAGTATAAGTCACCAAAGTTTTCCAAATATGGGTACCAGAATGAGGTGACCCATGCGGTCGCTTTGCAAGTCAATGGGAACATACGCTCGTCGATCATCAAACTTTATTTCGGCAATGATGCTCCACCTTTCCTAGTCGCTCACACAAACTTCGAGAGGGAAAAAGCTGTTGGGGAAGACGATGTGAACAGCGGCAACCTTTCAGATTTGGCCGAGGGTGGTGAGCACATAGATGAGTCCCCCAATGAGCCAGAAGATCAAATCGTCCTTGGAACTCACCAAGAAGCCAACGACGATGCACATGTATATGAGTCCAACAGCGAGGGGAGTGAGGATGGCAAGTCGGCACCAAAGGAAACCGACCAAGGCTTTTTTTAAAACATGCATCGGGGCTTGCGGATGAGGTTCGTGCTTGTGCTTGTGCTCGTGCTTGTGTGGAAACTGAGCAAACCCATCTAACAAGCCTACCAAATTCTTTGTTGGCACAGCTTACGCTTGACAGTGCCGCACATCGTTTGAATGTCAGAAATCAACTTGACGTGCTTCGCAACCACCTCTCCTTAAACAATCTTGTGCTGGCGATGACCGTGATGGGTGCACTTGTACACGAGAGTAACATGGTGCGTGCTTACCCTTCAAGAGTGGAAGCTCATGGCACAACAGAAGAATGACAAGTTCTATAAGAAAAACCGCAAATTAATGCACGAGGTTGGTGCCATTGAACATCGTGTAAAGTTTTCAATGCAAACACACGAGGCCCTATGTGTAAAGGAAGCCAAGAGACAACGGGTTGTGTTGAACACATCCAAGGAAGCAGCACGAGAGGTAGCAGGTTTGGAACTTGAACAGGAGTTTGAGCGCCATGGGCGAGAGTGTGCAGAATGTTCACGAGCTAACGCTAAGAGCGCCCGTTGTACTCACGGCACCGGTAAAGCTCCACGCATACGAGCAAAACCGCTAGGGAGGAGGATTGTAGCAGCACCACCTTGATCCCAAAGGGTGACGAGTAGTCGTGTGGTCCTCAAGCCGGT
Organism: Penium margaritaceum; assembly: GCA_023375785.1. Lineage (NCBI taxonomy): Eukaryota > Viridiplantae > Streptophyta > Zygnematophyceae > Desmidiales > Peniaceae > Penium > Penium margaritaceum. Next base: position 45,795 of record SZWC01007352.1, on the reverse strand, counting down.
TGACCACTATGGTGGAACATGTGACGTGAACACCTTCCTCATGATCTTGGAAAGACATCTTCACCATGCATAGATTGATTAGGGAGAACAAGGCACTCATGGAATGCTCCTCCTCAAACCAAAGTCCAATGGAAAACTCACAGAGCTCTACAAAGAGAAGCAATAACATTCCGACCCAATATGGGAGGAGTACTGTGAGCTGATGCGTGAGTTGTCCTCGAAGCCTGAAGACTATCAGCAAGCCAAGGAGTTCAGAATCTTCAGGCAAGGAGCTCTTTTAATGGAAAATTACGTTGAAGCATTCTCCAAGACAATAAATAAGGTATAAACCCACCATCTAACGGAGCACGCCAAAACCCACCTGTTTCTAAATGGACTCGCCAGTCTCCAGCTGGAATGTTTCTACCTTCACGATGGTAGGAAGGAGTGGGAGAGCCTACACACATTGGTGACATGTGTGTGTATGGTTCACAAGCAGAACTCTGTCCCTTGGGATTGTGATGCACGTGAGAGTTGACTGCCACGCAAAAAAACTCTCGTAGTAATGGACAATCCATCGAAGCGTACAACAATTGTGACTTCTAAGACGCCCAAGAAATTCCGTCGTCAAGATGGAGAGAACAACTCACGTCCTATTATCATCCACAGGTGGTGCCACGAGGCTTGCCACATTGGACACAATAGTCCACAACATAATTAGCAAGGGCAGTAGGAAAGACAACAACAGGGATAGGAGCACCACTGGCAAGGCCAGCGCCATGGTGGAGGCCTAAACTATCTCAACTGCGCGGGCCAAAACCGCTTCCAGAGGGGCGATGAACACCAGGACGGGCAACGAGTGGATAATGGCAATGTCCCAGTAGACCAGGAACGTCCTCGTGGAGGCTACTGCCAAGCTAGGCATTTGCAATCATGCAATGTCAGGGCCTCAACGGTGGCCAGCGTGGACATGGACGTCCATGCGGTAGAGACCAAGTTTAAGGAGAAGCCAGGGGACGTACCCTTCATCCTCTGGATGGTCATGACCCATGTAGCCACTTGTGGGCCGCCATTTGGAGTTGATGTGGATACAGGAGAGGAGAAAGGATAGGAAATTCATATTTTGTAATTGTAGTATAAAAAGCTTGGAATTTATATCTGCACAATGTTGCTCAAGAATCCATGTACCTTTCATTAGACTCAAATTCCTCTACATGACCGCTCGTGCTCACTCTCCTACGTGTCAAAGAAATTTCTTGAAAATTGCAAGTGCCTAGTATTAACCACTAAGAAAACATGGCCAAGTGCTTTAGAAGCTATGCACAAGCCTCACAAAGAGAAATCCTTGACATGTATAACGATGGATGTACCTATCAGTCTAAAGATGAACATGTCTGCATTCAAAGGATGGAAGCTATTGGCCTCGTTTATAAAAGCACATTGTATGTGGGAACAGATGGATGGTATGGTCGAGTTGTAAAGAAGCATCCACGGCAATCGCATCTACCAATTTGAGGGCAAATCCTCATCGAGCCTTTTCATGCGTAAACCCGAAGCAACGATGACTATGTAATTTCATGACAAGTTAACGGGTAATCCAGCTTGCATACTTGACACAAGGGCGGACAACTCCTATGTAATTGGAGCATTTATACCTGCCTAAAAGTTGAAATACACATCACGTATAGGGATAGTGATTGGTGTAATGACAGAGTGGTATTGATAAGTGGCGAGTGCACGGCATGACTCACACTAACATAGCACACGACCGTGATTGGTCTGGTGGTGATCGACCTCATGGATCCCTTCGATGTGGCCTTGGGAAAGTAAAAGGCTTCTCAACCATAAAATACTCATGTATTTTCACACAAAACGAATTCAAATATGTAGCGAAAAGAGAGCCATCACCTTTTCCCCAACACCCCGGATTCGATGGCATGAAGCTCCGACCTCGTCAAGCCTCACAACACTCTAACTCAAGGGACAGCTAAGCACAGTTGCTAGTGCTTCATTGTAGTCCTAAAAAATCTCGAGAACTACACTCTCGATCTGAGAGTAATGTGACGGCATTAATGGTTTTCCAAGTTCAGTGATATGATTGAGCCCCCGCCGACTAGGTTGCCACCCAAGCGCGCGGTTGGAAACACCATTCCACTCAATCCAGGAACAGTAACCCCCTTATAATCAGTCTACGGTTTGAGTCCAGCAGAGCAAAAGAAGTTAAAACACAAATCAGATCATGTTTTCAAAAGAGCTAGATCGAGCAGAGTCCATCCCCTTTTGGAGCCTTGACTATCATACACTAGACAAGCTCAATTTGAAGAACGGATATTCATTCCTTTGCTTTGGGAACTTGTTTGACCAGCTTCCAGGGACAAAAGTCTTCACATATCTTGATCTTTTACAGGGATACCACCAAATCCAGATTACAGAAGGAGATGTATCAAGAACTGCATTCAGACTACATCTCGGGCATTATCAGTTTTGGGTCCTCTATTTGGACTCACGAATGCACCTGTAACATTTCAAATAACATCTTCTGGGACCTCCTTGGCAGATTGGCCTTGGTTTATCGCGACGTCATCCTAATTTTCTCCAAAGCATGGGAAGAACATGAGCAAAACTTATGAACAGTACTCACACTCCTTCTAATCCACCGCTCCTTTGTAAAAGAAAAGCATTTACACGTTTTCTTAACCCGAGCTGGAAAATCTTGACCATAGTATGAGCAAGAAAGGGATCTGGGTAGTCCTTGCAAAGCGGAGGTTGTGAAGCAGTGGCCCGAACCCATGAATGCAGGCCAGCTCGATTCCTTCTTGGGTCTCACAAATCACTTCCGATAGTTCGTGAGTGGCTACTCCACCTTGGTAAGTCCGTCGACTTTCTTGACCCTGAAGGCATGTACGTGGCTTTCTCAAGAAAACACATCAAAGTATTTAAGGCTGTGAAGTCAATAATGGTCTCGACATCACTACTGACACTCCCCGGCCCAACAATACCTTAGGAAGACCGGTGTGATGCGTCAGTCTCGAGGGTAGAAGTAGTGCTTATGGAAGATGGTCACCCTCCTGCCTACTAGGGTCAAAACTGAACCGAGGATCAGGAGCTCCTTGTAATGGTGCACGCATTCAAGACATGGTGTTGTTACCTCGAGGGGCAATAGAGCACATCACGGTGGTCAATGACCACAACCCTCTTACTTCTATACGCAACCAGATCTTCCCAGAAGGCAGGTACAGTGGAGCAAATACTTCGGCCGATTCACATTTACCTGGGAGTAAAAACCCGACTAGGCTAACATGTATGACCTCCTGGTTTGGAACCCATCCCACATGGTTCTCATGGTGGATAACATGAAATTGACCAACTGACAGTTAACAACACTTGTGTCGATGACCATAATGCAACAAAATCCACTTCACCCACTCCCACGACCCGGTGTGTATTGGGATGAGGTACACCATGGATCTTTGGTATGCTGAACCCAAAAGCTAAGTCAAAGCTTCTGCTCAATACTTCTATTGCCAAAGTCATTCTTAAGATCCTCTTGCGTATTCGTGTTCCGCCCCCTCCTCATAGCGTTGTTGTTGTGGGGGTTACAAACTTCCTGACGGCAGAGTTGCATGGAAGTCTTGTGTGAGGTTGTGTTCATGTGAAGACATCAGATACCCCTCTACTAGCACTACGTGTGTTTACGTTGGTACCATGCGGAACGTAGATGGTGGAAAGGTAAGAAGGTGTGGAACAAAGGACAATCTGGAAAGATGGTACACCCGAATACTTTGTTTGTAACAACAAATCGAGTTCGATGACAAGTGAATGAACTTTTGAACACTTACACACAAGAGCGGGAACAAGGTTGAGGCATACTTGAAATCCAAGACGCTTGATGCGAGTGGCGTGCGTGATGCCGCTTGTTGAGTGGCTCCTTCAATAACTCCGTCAAGAAAAGGGGGGATTTTGAGTCCCATACATAGAAAAATTTAGCACGACTAAAAAGTTGATTACGATGAAAAAAGTTTATTTTCCTTTTTGGAAAGCGTTCATACATGCCAGAAACCTACGGTTTATGACATTGAAGGCTGGGGAATTTAGTTAGATGGTCACCGTGAAAGCTCCGAGGTTGCGCGCCGTGGGCCATGAATGGAACGATAGAGATGTCCAGGTAGGCATGTTCTTTGCATTCCTTCACTGGATATAGAATTTTCACTTGTGGATCTTGGCATTGACACCCATAGGTAACAATGCACTAAGAAACAAACATTGACTGTAGCAATTCGCCCATGCCCCATTTTGCCGCTGAAAAATCAAAAATGACAAAAGATGGTCAACGTTTTTGTCCAGTTCAGCGTATGTCCATAAAATATACGAATCCACCCATGAATTTCCACTGTGAAAGCTGTTCAAGTAGTAATCATTGTTGCATGTTGGCCTTTTAGGCGTTTGAAATCCCAATAAAGAGTGTGAAGATGCAGAAATATGGAGTGATAATCGGTTTTAGATGAGAGAACATTATAGGTTGATGTGACTTGTCATCAATTGGCCGAATGTTGATGATAGGATGGTTTTTGGTGATTTTTGAATGGTAATGAGCATGCATCTCTTCGAAGGAGTCGGATATAAAAATTGATTATCACATAATCTACAAGGTAAATGTGTAAATGAATGAAAATGGAAGGTCCAACATATGTGTTACTTATCAGGATGGAAATTAATGCTAGGTAATTTTTTTATTTAAATTTATGATAACATTAAATTTTCTCCCTGTGTAAAATGTTTCATATTACGGCTTCGGATTTCGACTGTGAAACTTTTGGGTCGGGTGTCCCTGGTGCACTCAGTTTGAGGGCATGGAGGCAATTTAGCTCTTGGAAAAAGGCAACCTCTGGTCCAGCTCGCCACTTCCGTTTCTGTTGAACATTGTCAGCCATGTCTGGGGCTAAGATCGACAACGAGAGCTTCAGGTCCAGCGTCTCCGGTTGCGTGCGAGGGGCTGGCGGAAGGGCGCGGCGGATTGGGACGGGGTGGGTCGGGACGACTGGCAGGGGAAAGTGCAAGCTGACATGTACTGCGAGTTACGTGGAACAAGCACGGGTGCTCCATGTGGCTGGCTCTTCTAGACGTCTCGGGTATTCAGGCCGCTTTATCGACTCAACTGGGCTGGAAAGAAGGACGAGGATTTCCACGGGGTAATATCTCAAGTGTCATATTCTAAGAAAGAGGGACGAAAACTAAGCTTCTGACTTCATACACACAAATGACGTAAAGAACACATATTTTTAATTGCAGAAACAATCAAGGACGGAATTGATTATCTACATTATAGATTTTGGTAAAATTGAAATTTATTTCCAGAACCTATCAAGGAAGGGTTTTACATCATAGTAATGTTATTCATGTATGTTGATATAATGCTTAGAATCAATTTTGTTGGGAAAGTAATGGAAAATAATTCTGTAAAATTCATGAAACCAAAAATTAGAATTAAATATCTTTCACAATTCTAATTTATTATGGGAAATGTTTGTTAGAAAATAATGAATATAGAAGCACAACATAATTTGAAGGATAAATATAGTTTTTTTGTGAAGTAAATAGATTAAGAACGGAAAATTTTAAAAAATTTCCTCAAAGAGGGATAAATCTATCAATATCATGTTATAATAGAATATTATTACAATTGTTTTACAGATTTCACAATCATTTGTGTTTACTCTTTTATCCAGGTTAATGCAACATGTGGTTTCATTGAGATAATTTTCTTTGAGTAATCTATTTATAAGGAAATTCTTTTACATCAATTTTTGTCTATAAAGACTTAGATTTTGTTGTTTTGTTAAAGGTTTAGAGTTTGAGGTACTTTGGAAGCAGGCTCTGAAATTGTAACAATCGTGGGCTGTTTTGTGACTAACTTCTGAACCCCAAAAGTACGCCCTCAGAAAGTGTAGTCCAAGGAGAGCGAGCGAATGGTCGGCCCAGTCGAACCACGCCACAAACGGACATAGTCGTTAGAGGGCATTTCTGCAACATGCATTTTACATCTAATTGTTCCACGTGGCATTGCCACACTGGAACATGAACCTAAGAGTGGAGGAGGAGTGACGCGATGGATTTTCCATCGCGACACTCATTTTATCTAGAATCCGGCCATAGATATTTTTTAGGCTAAAGTCGAACAAATTCTAGCCCATTATATTTTTCCGAGATTTGAGTCCTGGAAACCTGAGCCTCGAGTACAAGAAGTACGTGATAATTATTTTATGACCATTTTTAACGGTAAAAATGGTCCGTACACTAAAGACACGTTCCATCTGTCTCCATCTGTTATGTGTGTCGAGATCGGAATTCGGAGGAAAATGCGTCCAGAGATGTACTGTTTTTCGCTTTGTGGGTCATTTGGGAAAGTGACCGAGGCTGTTTGTGATTCGGCATTAGCCTATGCCACGGGGTTTTGGTCCTTTCTCAAACAGGTCCTCTAACCTTCACGAAGCTGCACTCGATCTCGATGGCTCAGATCTTCCTTTCAGAAACAGATCCCACAGAAACGTCTTTACGAACATTCTTCAAATGTAAATCAGTCGAGAATGTTGTAGAACGGACCTCAAACCCCCGAGTTTTTCTAGCCCGGAATAAGAATGCTCAAAGCTTTCTCGAATCTGTCAGTCCTAGTTCGAGAATGAGTTCGCCTCCGCTGATCGAGGGACAATGTCCGGTCTCAAGTCCATTCCGTTTTATCCTTTAGCCCCAGATTTTGATACCTACGCTCACTCATTGTCCGCCAAGTGATCCCATCGTTTTGCAGCATGTCCGTTGGTGACAATCGTTGCACAGCAGCAAGTGGTACACCATCGCCAGTGTTGGCGTACGAGGCACAACCCATCAACCAAGCAGGCGAGCAGTGGAGCTTACTGGAAGCGCCACTCGTCTCTCGATCGTCGTCGCCACGGTCGTCTCGTTGGTCACGTCTCCGTCCCCCTACAGCATAATCGGCGTGGAAGCTCCTAGCGACACCGCTTGCGTGCTCTTGCCGTGCCGTGCCGCCGTCAGCCGACCTCTCTCGTCATCAGTCGTCCCCAGCGCCTGGTCTGCATCGGGTGCCCTCCATAAATACTTTGCGACACGGTTATTGGGAGTTAGCACCCGAGATCATACCAACCGGTCCGGAAAACTCCAACTCGACGACTCACGTCTTCAACCTGTGATCGCATCGCTTGACGCACGAACTTGAGTTGGCTTCTATTTGTCTACCTGCTTCCCCCGCGAAATCGCTATGGCGACGACCATGCACGCCTCCGCCGGTGTTTCCGTTTCCAGTGGAATCGCATCCTCGCTCAGGGGGGCGAAGGCCGCTGGCAGCAGACATGCCTCCTTCGTGACAGGTGCCTCCAGCCTCAGGGCCGCATGCGACAGGTCCCGTCAACGAGCAAATGCGTCCAGGCGCGGCCCCGTGCGCGTAGTCGCGGAGAAGGTGGTGGGCATTGACCTTGGAACCACCAACAGCGCTGTCGCGGCCATGGAGGGTGGCAAGCCCACCATCGTCACCAACGCTGAGGGTCAGCGCACCACGCCCTCGGTCGTCGCTTACACCAAGACTGGCGACCGCCTGGTAGGCCAGATCGCCAAGCGACAGGCCGTCGTGAACCCTGAGAACACGTTCTTCAGTGTGAAGCGCTTCATCGGGCGCAAGATGGACGAGGTGGCTGATGAGTCGAAGCAGGTGTCGTACCACGTCATCCGCGACTCTAACGGCAACGTCAAGCTCGAATGCCCTGCCATTGGCAAGGAGTTCGCTGCAGAGGAGATCTCGGCACAGGTGCGGACAAGTGCGGCGGGGTTGAGGGGCTGAGAAATCTCGAGCTTGAGCTTGTAGACTAACATCACGTTCAGCAGGGGACCAGGGTGGCCGGCAAAAAAACACGGTTTTTGCGCCAATCGCTATGAACTTCGGGTCCGTGGCTTTCTGCGTGGAAGGGAGAATTTGGGCGTGCAGGCAAAGCTTCCTCACTGGTCGTTGATTGCTATTTTCTATGACAAACAAGACTGCAATGACACTAGGTCCTCATCTTGGAAAACGACGACTGCGCAGGTTCTGCGGAAGCTCGTGGACGATGCGTCCAAGTTTTTGAACGACAAGGTGACTAAGGCAGTGGTCACTGTTCCCGCATACTTCAACGACAGCCAGCGCACGGCTACCAAGGACGCTGGCCGCATCGCAGGCCTGGACGTGCTGCGCATCATCAACGAGCCCACTGCTGCATCCCTGGCTTATGGTTTTGACAAGAAGAGCAACGAGACAATTCTTGTGTTCGACCTCGGTGGTGGTACCTTCGACGTGTCAGGTGAGGCTACCCCCTTACCACATGATAAAAGGAGAAACCCGAAAAGCTTTCGATTACTGAAGGAGACACCCGAAAAGGTTCAGATTTCTTCTTTTCTTGCGATGACGGTCCTGAATTCTTGTACTGGGTCGTCTGTACTTGCCTGAGATCCATCCACCCCTTTGACTTGGCAGTTCTTGAGGTGGGCGACGGTGTGTTCGAGGTACTTTCCACTTCCGGAGACACCCACCTGGGAGGAGACGACTTTGACAAGGTAAGCCGTCCTGACTGTGAATGATCTCTCATCATTATCATAGTCGGCATAGAAGGCACATACACACCAATGTATGTGTCATGAGCAGGAAGAAAGCATTATGCATTTTGTCTCAAACTAAGATGACGTCAGCAGTAAAAGTATGCTGTGTCCGCCCGTGTCTTCCTGGAGCTTCCCACAAACTTCTTTGAATCATTGAAGACGGTGGACGGAACTTGGATCTGTTTCTTTCCCCCAGACATGCTCCATTGTGGTGCATTGAGGATGCTGAATTGACTGTACAGTGTTGGATGTCGATAGTTGACAAGTAACACTTCACGCCGAAAGCTAATGAAAGCAGCAGGCTAGCACGACCGTGAATGACCACAAACTTGTTTGACATCCCGCACTAAATCGCATGCAATGACAACCCACATTTCGAAGTAGACATTAATCATGGCAGCTGGTGGAACTTTTTCCTTGCAGAGGATTGTGGATTGGCTGGCGGAAAACTTCAAGAAGGACGAGGGTGTTGATCTGACCAAGGACAAGCAGGCACTGCAGCGCCTCACTGAGGCTGCAGAGAAGGCAAAGATGGAACTGTCGACCCTCACTCAGACGAGCATCAGGTACGGCTTGGTGCATGGCAGTGTTTGCTGAGGCAGTTTGAGTTTCCTGAACTGCAGTTGTGCAGCATCTGGGAAAGACTTTTTCACATTTTCCACGTGACGTGAAGGAATCCTTGGGACGTGAAGTAATCTGGGTTTCTGCTGTGTGTTGTTGGTGCAGTCTGCCTTTCATCACTGCAACGTCTGATGGTCCCAAGCACATTGACACAACCCTTACCAGGGCCAAGTTTGAGGAGTTGGCCTCTGACCTTCTGGACAGGTGAGCACAAGGAAAAACTATTTACTGAAGGTGAAGAAATCTTTAACGCGTCCTTCTGGCTGAAAAGCAATACTCCGCACGTCATAGGCTTCTGATTTGCGTAGCCCTTGCCTTGTGAATGTTCTCAACAGTTAAGGCTTCATCCTATCCCACTGCATTACATAAGACTGCTTGTGACTGCTGGGGTGCTATTTATGGGTTGTGTGTGTGAAACAGATGCCGCACACCTGTGGAGACTGCTCTGAAGGATGCAAAGTTGACAGTCAAGGACCTCAATGAGGTTATCTTGGTCGGTGGTTCCACTCGCATTCCTGCGGTGCAAGACATTGTGCGCAAGATCACTGGCAAGGAGCCGAACCTCACTGTCAACCCCGATGAGGTGGTTGCACTAGGTGCAGCAGTGCAGGCCGGCGTCCTGGCTGGTGAAGTCAGCGATATTGTGCTGCTGGATGTGACACCCTTGTCCTTGGGCCTGGAAACCCTTGGTGGTGTGATGACCAAGATCATCCCCCGCAACACCACCCTGCCAACCTCCAAGTCTGAGGTGTTCTCAACCGCGGCAGACGGTCAGACCAGTGTGGAGATCAATGTGCTGCAAGGCGAGCGCGAGTTTGTGAGGGACAACAAGTCGTTGGGTAGCTTCCGCTTGGATGGCATTCCCCCCGCTCCCCGTGGTGTGCCTCAGATTGAGGTGCGATTCGACATTGACGCAAACGGTATTCTCTCGGTGGCTGCTGTTGACAAGGGCACAGGCAAGAAGCAGGACATCACCATCACTGGCGCATCAACCCTCCCGAAGGATGAGGTAAGCACTGGATGTCATGCACTATGACTGAATTTCAGGAATGTTGTAAGTGATCGTATCATCACTGACAAGAATGGCTTCGTGGCTACAGGTGGAGAAGATGGTGTCAGAAGCAGAGCGGTTTGCTGCTGAGGACAAGGAGAAGAGGGAAGCAGTGGATGTGCGCAACCAGGCTGACTCCATGGTGTACCAAACGGAGAAGCAGTTGAAGGAGCTTGGTGACAAGGTGCCAGCTGATGTGAAGTCTAAGGTACGGAATGCTTCCGCAGCTCTCTCTCTCTCTCTCTCTCTCTCTCTCTCTTTCTCTCTCTCTCTCTCTCTC
>SZWC01007351.1:111545-125198 GCA_023375785.1 Penium margaritaceum | reverse complement strand
GATATAGATATAGATATAGATATAGATATATATATAGATATAGATATAGATATAGATATAGATATAGGTATAGATATAGATATAGATATAGATATAGATATAGATATAGATATAGATATAGATATAGATATAGATATAGATATAGATATAGATATAGATATAGATAAAGATATAGATATAGATATATATGTCGATATAGATATAGATATAGATATAGATATAGATATAGATATAGATATAGAAGCGGATGGTGTCAAGGAAGTGCCAGCAGTAGTGCCTACAGTAGTAGCAGCAGAGGGCACTTATATTGCAAGGAGGGACTTAAGTGCAATGACGGCAACCTCATCAGCGAATGAGGTGCGAGTTGCATTCGCGACCCTTAGGCGGTCTTTAGCCTCCCGCAGAGCCTGACGAGCAAGGATCAGCTGGCACTGTAGGTTGTTATGATTGACTTGTCGTCACCTGTTATGTTGACAACAGCGGGACCCTGCCAAACAAATTCTCGCACAGTTTTCCCCGTCCCAGTTGACGTGGGAAAATTGGTGTGCCTTCAGGCAGCAGTCATGAAGCTGCCAAGAAAGCCCACCCCAAGTCACACAGAACAAGCCACCATAAGAGAAGGGCAGCGGGCAGGCAGGTACAGCAGGCAAGGGAGGAGGTGATGCAGAAGCAGGAGGAGAGGGGTTGTGTTGAAACGCAAGGAGAGGAGGAACTACAGTCGCTGAAGCGACAACAAGGATGGAGATGGTTGAGGCAGTGAAATTCACCAGAGCAAATTCTGTAGTGGCAGAGGCTGCTTCGAGGATGTGGAGGTACGGATGGAGACTGCAGATGCTACAGTGGTGGACATGGTTGAAGCAGTGGTGGATGCAATGGTGGATGCTGCTGCAGAGATCTGTGTGCCTATGTTCGTAATGGCTGCAGGAATAGACCCGATGACTCAGTATAGGCTTCGATTGCACGCCCGGAAGACGTAGAGGTGGGCACGGTTGAGGCTCTAGCGACTGCTGCAAAGGTGGCGGCAGCAGCTGCAGTGGCGTCTGTGACAGCGGAAGTCGCGCGTGTCAAGCCTCTCAAAAAACTAACTGTCTCCCGTCTAAAAGCTGTGTAGAGCTGCGCAACAGCTATAGTCAGCTCTGGAGAAGGGTGCAGCTGTGGGTCCTCCCTCTCCCGAGGAGAGAAAGGGGGGGAAATGCTGACCGGACGTTGATGAGTCGTCCGGTAAGAATTTCCCTTCCTTTCTCGTCTGGGAAGAGGGAGGACAACACTCAAGCAGGCTCAGATGCCCGGTCGCTGCGCATCCCTTGGTGACGACGCGTGTGGCAGTCCCCGGATCGCCCTTCATATTATGCACCAAGTGACAGTGCGGCAGGAATGTCTCGCTGAGCCTGTGTGACGACCGGCAAACCGCCACGGTTACAAGTGTCTACTTGTTGCTGCAGTCTCCTCTGATACGCTGTCTGAGGTTCCATGGAAACCGACGCCACACCTCGACAGTCACTCTTTGCACTGCAGAGGCTTCAGGTGGCAGCTGGTGCAGCTGGCGTATGTATGACTGGCTGCTGCTGTAGCTGCTGAGGCCGTGCCGATGCGATACATGTGGCAGCTGCCGCTGCTAGCAACGCTGCTGTCACTGCTGTCTCAGCCTGGCGCGGCTGGTGCCGCCAATGTGACTGCGGAGAAGACAGTCGCGAATGCGGCGATGCCAATGCGCACGGAGCTGCTGCGCACACGGAAACTGCTGCGGTTGCCAAAAACGTCATGAGAGCATGCAAAGTAAAGCATCTCAAAGCATGCATCTTGCAGCATGCATCTCACAGCATGCATCTTGGAGCAAGCATATCCAAGAAAATCATGAGAGCAAGCCAATGAAAGCATCGCAAAGCATGCATCTTGAAGCATGTAGCTTTGGCCATGCATCTAAGAGCAAGGGTCTCCAAAACAATCATGAGAGCATGCCAATGAAAGCATCTCAAAGCATGGATCTTGAAGCATGAATCTCACAAAATGCATCTTGGAGCAAGCATGCTAACAGAATCATGAGAGCATGCCAATGAAAGCATCTCAAAGCATGCATCTTCAAGCATGCATCTCACAGCATGCATCTTGGAGCAAGCATCTCAAAACAAATCATGAGAGCATGCCAATAAAAGCATCTCAAAGCATGCATCTCACCGCATGCATCTTGGAGCAAGCATGTCCAAGCAAATCATGAGAGCATGCCCATGAAAGCATCTCAAAGCATGCATCTTGAAGCATGCAGCTCAGAGCATACATCTTGGAGCAAGGGTCTCCAAAAAAATCATGAGCGCATGCCAATGAAAGCATATGAAAGCGTGCATCCTTCAGCATGCATCTCACAACATGCATCTTGGAGCAAGAATGTCCAAACAAATCATGAGAGCATGCTTATGAAAGCATCTCAAACCATGCATCTTGAAGCATGCATCTCACAGCATGCATCTTGGAGCAAGCATCTCGAAATAAATCATGAGAGCAAGCCAATAAAAGCATATCAAAGCATGCATCTCCCAGCATCCATCTCACAGCATGCATCTTGGAGCAAGCATGTCCGAAACAATCATGAGAGCATGCCAATGAAAGCATCTCAAAGCATGCATCCTGAAGCATGAAGCTCAGAGCATGCATCTTGGAGCAAGAGTCTCCAAAAAAATCATGACCGCATGCCAATGAAAGCATCTGAAACCATGCGTCCTTCAGCATGCATCTCACAATATGCATCTTGGAGCAAGCATGTCCAAAACAATCATAAGAGCATGCCAATGCAAGCATCTTGAAGCATGCATCCCACAACATGCATCTTAGAGCAACAATCTTGGAAAAAATCATGAGAGCAAGCCAATAAAAGCATCTCAAAGTATGCATCTTGAAGCATGCAGCTCAGAGCATGTATCTTGGAGCAAGGGTCTCCAAAAAAAATGAGCGCATGCCAATGAAAGCATGTGAAAGCATGCATCTTGCAGCATGCATCTCACAACATGCATCTTGGAGCAAGCATGTCCAAAAATATCATGAGTTCATACCAATGAAAGCACCTCAAAGCATGCATCTTGTAGAATGCATCTTACAGTATGCATCTTGGAGCAAGCACCTCCAAAAAAAAAAAGAGAGCATGCCAATCAAAGCATCTCAAAGCATGTATCTTGCAGCATGCATCTCAGAGCATGCATCTTGGAGCAAGCATGTCCAAAAAGGTATGAGTATGCGAATGAAAGTACCTCAAATCATGCATCTTGAAGCATGCAGCTCAGAGCATGCATCTTGGAGCAAGCATCTCCAAACAAATCATGAGAGCATGCCAATGAAATCATCTCAAAGCATGCATCTTGAAGCCTCAGCTCAGAGCATGCATCTTGGAGCAAGGGTCTCTAAAACAATAATGAGTGCATGCCAATGAAAGCATCTAAAAGCATGCATATTGCAGCATGCATCGCACAACATGCATCTTGGAGCAAGAATGTCCAAAAAAATCATGAGAGCATGCAAATGAAAGCATCTCAAAGCATGCATCTTGAAGCAAACATCTCCAAAAAAAGCATGAGAGAATGCCAATAAAAGCATCTCAAAGCCTGCATCTTGCAGCATGCATCTCACAGCATGCATCTTGGAGCAAGCATGTCCATGAGAATCTTGAGGGCATGCCAATGAAAGCATCTCAAAGCATGCATGTTGAAGCGTGCATCTCACAAAATGCATCTTGGAGCAAGCATCTTGAAAAAATCATGAGAGCTTGCCACAAAAAGCATCTCAAAGCACGCATCTTGCAGCATACATCTCACAGCATGCATCTTGGAGCAAGCATGTCCAAAACAATCATGAGAGCATGCCAATAAAAGCATGACAAAGCATGCATCTTGAAGCATCCATCTCATAGCATGCATCTTGGAGCAAGCATTTAAAACAAAATCATGAGAGCAAGCCAATTAAACCATCTCAAAGCATGCATCTTACAGCATGCATCTCAGAGCATACATCTTGGAGCAAGCATGTCCAAAAAATCCATGCGAGAATGCCAATGAAAGCATCTCAAAGCATGCATCTCCAAGCATGCAGCTCAGAGCATGCATCCTGGAGCAAGGGTCTCCAGGAAAATCATGAGCGCATGCCAATGAAAGTATCTAAAAGCGTGCATCTTGCAACATGCATCTCACAACATGCATCTTGGAGCAAGCATGTCCAAAAAAACATGAGCGAATGCCAATGAAAGCATCTCAAAGCATGCATCTTGAAGCATGCATCTCACACCATGCATGTTTGAGCAAGCATCTCCAAAGAAATCATGAGAGCATGCCAATACAAGCATCTCAAAGAATGCATCTCGAAGCATGCATCTCACAGTATGCATCTTGGAGCAAGCATGTTTTAAACAATCATGAGAGCATGCTAATGAAATCATCTCAAAGAATGCATCTTGAAGCATGCAGTTTAAAGCATGCATCTTGGAGCAAGGGTCTCCAGAAAGATTATGAGAGCATGCAAATGAAAGCATATCAAAGCATGCATCTTGAAGCATGTATGATGCAGCATGCATCTCCAAATAGATCATGAGAGCATTGCCATAAAAGCATCTCAAAGCATGCATCTTGAAGCATGCATCTCATAACATGCATCTTGAAGCATGCATCTCACAACATGCATCTTGGAGCAAGCATGTCCAAAAAAATCATGAAAGGATGCCAGTGAAAGCATCTTAAAGCATGCATCTTGAAACATGTCTCTCACAGCATGCATCTTGGAGCAAGCATGTCCAAATAAATCACGAGAGCATGCCCATGAAAGCATCTCAAAGTATGCATCTTGAAGCATGCATTTCACAGCATGCATCTCCAAAAAAATCATGAGAGCATGCCAATAAAAGCATATCAAAGCATGCATCTTGCAGCATGCATTTCGTGCATGCATCTTGGAGCAAGCATGTCAAAAAAAATCATGAGAGCATGCCAATGAAAGCATCGCAAAGCATGCATCTTGAAGCATGCATCTCAGATCATGCATCTTGGAGTAAAGGTCTCCAAACGAATCATGAACGCATGCCAATGAAAGTATCTGAAAGAATGCATCTTGCAGCATGCATCTCAAAACATTCATCTTGGAGCAAGCATGTCCAAACAAATCATGAGCGCATGCCAATGAAAGCATCTTAAAACATGCATTTTGAGGTATGCATCTCACAACATGCATCTTGGAGCAAGCATCTTCAAGAAAATCATGAGAGCATGCCAATGAAAGCATCTCAAAGCATGCATCTTGAAGCATGCATCTGACAGCATGCATCTTGAAGCAAGCATGTGCAAAAAAATCATGAGAGCATGCCACTCAAAGCGTCTCAAAGCATGCATCTTGAGTTATGCATCTCACAGCATGCATCTTGGAACAAGCATCTCCAAAAAACTCATGAGATTATGCCAATGAAAGGATCTTAAAGTATGCATCTTGCAGCATGAATCTCACAACATGCATCTTGGAGCAAGCATGTCCAAAACAATCATGAGAGCATGCCAATGAAAGCATCTCAAAGCATGCATCTTGAAGCATGCTTCTCAGAGCATTCATCTTGGAGCATGCATCTCCAAAAAAACGCATGAGAGCATGCCAATGAAATCATTTCAAAGCATGCATCTTGAAGCATGCATCTCACAACATGCATCTTGGAGCAAGCATGTCCAAAACAATCATGAGAGCATGCCGATGAAAGCATCTCAAAGCATGCATCTTGAAGCATGCATCTCACAGCATGCATCTTGGAGCAAGAATGTCCAAGAAAATCATGAGAGCATGCGAATGAAAGCATCTCAAAGCATAAATCTTGAAGCATGCATCTGATAGCATGCATCTTGGAGCGAGCATCTCCAAAAACATCATGAGAGCATGCCAATAAAAGCATCTCAAAGCATGCATCTTGCAGCATGCATCTCACAGCATGCATCTTGGAGCAAGCATGAAAAAACAAATCATGAGAGCATGCCAATGAAAGCATCTCAAAGCATGCATCTTGAAGCATGCAGCTCAGAGCATACATCTTGGAGCAAGGGTCTCCAAAATAATCATGAGCGCATACCAATGAAAGCATCTCAAAGCATGCATCTCACAACATCCATCTTGGAGCAAGCACGTCCAAAAAAATCATGAGAGCATGCCAATGAAAGCATCTCAAAGCATGCATCTTGAAGCATGCATCTCACAGCATGCATCTTGGAGCAAGAATCTTCAAACAAATCATGAGAGCATACCAACAAAAGCATCTTAAAGCATGCATCTTGCAGCATGCATCTCACAACATGCATCTTGGAGCAAGCATCTAAAAAGAAATCATGAGAGCATGCCAATGAAAGCATCTTCAAGCATGCATCTTAATGAATGCATCTCACAACATGCATCTTGGACCAAGCATGTGGGATTTGTCGATTAAAGCTTCATATTTAATCAAATCTAGAATCAGTAAACATATGTTCATTAATGATTTTTTGTGTTTATTTTGCGTTAATCTACCATAAACTGTTTATGTCCTAACATTTCGTTTTTGGGATCAGTTGTTTGGTTAGTCTAGCCAAACAACTGACTTGACTGGACGCAGAAATTGGCCAAGCTTCCCGTCCAGTTTGTTTCAAAAAGCGTACTGTCTGTTATCTAGTTGGGTTGCTTTGCTTGTCCGATTCCGTTCTGTCCGGTTCCTTCTCACGCGAAAAACCCGTGTTTGAACGCAGACAAAGGATGCATCGCTCACGTGCTGACATGAACGATGCGTACGTGTTATCGGCAAGCCTGGCTGTCAGCGTCGACATCCACGTCGGCCTACTTCCTTCCGTCGCCTGTGCTTTGCAAAGGAAGAGACTTACACGTGTCCCTTTGCACTTGCATGAAAATTGGTCTAAATCCCAGCAAAACCGGGGCGACGGTTCCAAGTGGAACATTAGCACCGCACCGTTAGTCGGAAAGGTCGTCATTTCCATGAACGACTGTCGAATTGACCTTGCGTGCTTCCATCGGCATTCATCACAGGAAGCATGCTCTTTGGGGCAATGCATAATCCCAAAAATACAGAATGTACCGTGCTGACGATTTCCTTCTGCTCACTCGTACAGTTTGCCAAAGTTATCGACCCAAACAGAGAGAGGTTTATAGTTTTATGCATAAGACGGAATCGCGTCATTCTCAAATCGGCTTGGTGCTTCGCTGGGTTATTCACATCGGTTCGACGGTCAGAACGGACAACATGACAGGTACTGAATGTTGTACTAGACGGAGGAAGCAAGGAGGTGTGGGAGCCCATCGTCCACTATGTGGGGAGCGTACTTGACATCATGATTGCCAGCTAGCCATTGTAACCAGCAGTCAGTGCGGGGACTAATTTCCATATCGACCGTCGAACAAAGATTTGTTTCCTTCATCGTCCAATAACCTATAATGCTAGTGCGGTGCGTACCAGACCGCAACATTGGTGCGGAGCGCGCCACACCGCACTTTGTACGGAGACACAATGTAGCATGGATGACGCATTTACCTTCGGTACGGAAACATCGGTGTCGCCCCGCATTCCGGTGGCGATCGATGTTGGATGCTGCGTCTGCGTATGCACCAACAGCTGCAGCGGCAACATTAGCAGCACCAACAGGTCCATCGGCCGGCTCTCCTCATTTGCAGATTGGAACTTGGCTCAACTGGCAGCTGCTGCAGCAACCCTTTGCGATGCCAGTGGCAACCTCGGAAACCCGGGCATCAGAATTCAGCCCTTCATTACTACCACATGCCTACCAACCGTGAACAAGAGGGAACCACCCAGGCCCGTCGTTGCCGGCGTCGCATCATCACACAACGCCCACGTAGTCCCACACCTGACGCACCTGGGTGGTTTCCAGTTGGCATCAACATTCTCCGGAACTATGCAAGGAGCCTGAACGTGAGGTGCCACATATGCCAACAGGCTGGCAAAAAAATCACAGCGCCCACGCTTGTCAAGCTGTACAAAGATGAGCGGAATCGCTTTCCACTGCCTTCACATTGCTGCGGCAGGTGGAACAATGATGAAGACGATGTGCAAGACGCGATTGGTTGTGGGGGTATGTGGATTTATGCACAAAGGAAGTGCAATGGGAGACACTCCAGCGCCAAAAGAGATCGTGAAGGCCCAGGAAGGTTCAACAGCAAAGCGGGGCCCATCCGATGGTATTGTGCACGGTAAGTTGCCGCACCTCGGGATGCCCATGTTATTGCGCAATCACAGAATCGCTTTTCTGAGATGTTGTACCCTGTCATTCAGGTGCGTTGTCACTGAGCTTGGCGTGCACGACTTTGAGAGTCTCTTCAACTACGATACTAGGCTGGACAAGTGGTCGCAGCAAGAGGATGTCAACACCTGCCTTCACTGTGAGCCGAACATCCATCATAAGGCATGTCCGCGGTATTTTCCGGAGCCAGATGGGATGCGACGCGTTCGACGCAGAATTGAAGTGCCTGGTGCAGAATCTGTGTCCCGGTTTCCATCAGCACAAATCCAAGGGGCAGGAGATGAGGACGGCAAAGGTGATGCAAGTGACATACCGCATGATACAGATCGGAGCACAAACCCATAGAACCCGCGGCACAGGTCAGGTGGCGGCCGGGCTGCCAGCAGACACAGCCACGCTGGTTCCTTCAACATGAATGACGAGCCTGCCGTGGTAAGTTCGTACGCCCAGCAACATATCGGGATGTGTATGTTATTCACTTTTTGAAGCATTTTGTCAAAGGACATGGCATTGTGCAGGTTCATTCATATGACCTTGGTGCATGGCAGGACCGACGTTTACCTCGAGTACGCCTCTTCCACAAGCGGCCTAACTACGTCTTTGAGGAAAGCCACCTTCTGCCGGGACGGAAAGCCAAAGTCAACACTGCGAAACAGGCCATTCCACGGGCTGAATGGTCCAGGACTTTGTTCAGCGCATCGGGGACCATACCGCATTGCTCCCTGATTTCGACCACAGCACAGGGGTGGTGCTCCTTCCTTGTCTACCAGTGCCCAGACCACCCATGCAGTATGCGCCACCTGTGCACGTCTGGCGCGATTGGGCTGGTGTACCGTCTTGTACTTGCAGTACCTCCCAGAGTCGCCATGATTGTGTTCACATGCAGTGGGCACGCGCCCACATACGGACCCCACCTAGCAATGCATGTTTGAATCGTTCTCATGTGCAGCATGTCATGATATCTCAAAACGAGTGCCCGTGCTTCTCTATCCTTGACACGTCTGCCTCGCGCAAGGGTGAGCGTGTCTTGGGGTGGGCTCTTATGGAGGGTGACGTTAGAGGCCAGTTCCGGTGTTCATGTGACAACGCTGCTGGGACGTGTGAGAGACATCTCGGGATATTGCAGATTCATGTGGAAAGTACAGTAGGATGGTTCATCCCGGCAGACACAGGCACTGTAGAAGCTTCCATGGAATCAAGGAGAGTGAGCCATTTCTTGGTGTGCATGTCCTGTGCACCAGGCAGTGTGTTCCCATGTGCGGACGACGGGTACGAGGACGCTACTTGGGTGGTTTCCAACATGAAGGATGTAAAATCTTTCAGGCAGATTGACGTACACACCAGTTTCCACCCAACCCGACCACATGAAGGAGGTCCTGCTGTTCATCTGGCAGACAGAGCGTTTGCACCTGGATTCAAGTTGATTGCACCAGTTCCCCACGATGCGAGATGTCCATATCGGAATTTGTGGACTGAGGTACGGAGACACAATGTAGCATGGATGGCGCATCTACCTTTGGTATTCACACCTCAGCTTTCATGCATTGATGACCATGAACACTAAACATGCAGGGCCAAGGAGAGATCGCAGTCTACGATCATTACTATCCTGCAGGAACGGTAAATGACTACAATGTTTGCACCGTCCCCGCTCCCTACGTGTGTATTGCCGTACGTCTCACTATGTCTTACCCCTTGCAGGTTCGTGTCCACTTTTGGATGGCAACATGCGGGTGCACGTTGTTTCCAGACGGAAAGGAAGATGGCATGTTTATTCTCACCAACACCTCTGCGTTCACGCACAGAAAAATGCTCTGGGTCCTGGCCGAAGCATGCAACGGGAACTCAGTTGCAGCGATCCATGCATCAATCACCACTTTCTCCACGTGGACCAGACCCCTGAACTTTGCTCATCGTACAACCCTTGCCAAGGCTCTGCAGCATTTTGTGAGGTTGATCCAAGTGGAAGGATTGGGTACTTGTTTCTCAGAGTGCGGTCCCTATCCACAAATTTTGGTATGTGATGGAACTGCTCTTGTGCACCGCAACGGCTCCAACAACGGTGGCATGCTCTACACACAACCGAGATCAGGCCACAAGATGCCTAAAAGAAAAATGCCTCGTCACCGACTCAGAGGCACGAAAAATGTTGGGACGCGTTGCACTGCATCGCCTCAACAACAACTTCTTCACCCACGGAGACCTTGACAACCTTCTGCAAAGACTGGAAGCATGTCATGCACTTGATGTCGCAGCACTTGTGCGACATGTGGTGGTCGAGAAACCAATTCCATCATCGGGTCCCGACGCCCCACGAACGGTACGCCTGATTTACCCGTTTAGCCATAACTTGACGTACCATCTGTACCTCATCATTCAGCATGTAATACTAACCACTGCCATTCTGCATTGCAGTGTTTTGTCATCCAAGAGCAATTCAAGCATCTCATCAATGCGTTTGGAGCTTGGGGAACAGAGATCTCCCTCATAGCAGCAGCTGGCAATGAACACATCATCTGTTTTCTGGATCATCCAGCTGTAATGGACATGGATCGATGGGTGACGCTGGTGGACAATATGCCCATCATTGCCTTGGCAATCGACGCCTGCACAAAGTCAATAGTCATCCCAAACAAGACATGTATGACCCCGGAGTTGTGGCAAGCGGCTAGAGATGCAGTGCACCCCGGCCTCCTCAGTATCCTCCGCAGACTCCGACGTCTGTGGGAGGAGCATATTGATGTAAGGCATTTCAACATTTGGACGCATGAGGCTCAGCCAAGCTCCTTTGCTTCCTTAATGCAAGCCCAACCCCCCTCCCCCCCTCCCCTTCTGTCACGTCTTGTAGGTGGAGCCGTCGTATTCACCTTTCATTGCTCCAGAAAGGGGGGTTACGACCGCATGTTATCCACATTGACTAGAACAACGTTTGAGACCATTGTACAAAGGACTTGAGACTCCAGATGGGAGAAGCATCCATGCATCAGCTGATGCGAAGTGTGGAAGTGAAACCGCCGGCCAAAAGAAGGGGAAGTTGACCACTGGGATCTTCACGGTGGTCTGTCCGCATCTTGTCATCTACGGATTCCACGTCATGTTCAATGGGGAGTCCCCGAATGACATGTTCACCACTCTGTTGACAAGCTTCCCCCGTACAAAACATCCCAAGTATGTCTTCTACGACAATGCTTGCAAACTCCATGCATACACCCTCGGTCGGGAGCCATGGTTGTTGACTCAGTCCCGTTTTCTCTGTGATCGATTCTACTTTGGTTACAAAGATGCCGCGAAACACACATTCTCAACAGTCTTCAGTCCAGACATGTACTCCCGCCTTCGAGGTAAGCTAAATGACACATACTGTCAATGGGCTCTGATGTTGCGATGGAAAGCTGCATGTGGTGCAGGCTTTACATGCATTCATGTTGCTTGTATGGTTGGTTGGTTGTTACTTGCATTCATGTTTTTGTCATTGTGGTGCATGTGTCAACACATCTGCCAATGAACAAGTCAACCGCTTCATTTGCAAATGCATGGTGCAGAGCTTCACATACACCATCAACAACCTAATTGAGATGTGTCGCACTGTGTTTGCATGGTGGAACTTTTGGAAGAACAAGGAGCGCGTAGTGAGGCCTGTTCATGCTGATCTGTATACTGTCAGTGATGATATGGGTGATGTGGAGGCCAGTGATGATGTAGATGGGGAAACCTCCGATGCTGAGTTGGAAGGAGCAACTGGGCCATGACATGGACCAGACATGCAATGACATGTGTATACAGGCATGGATACGAGTACATTTTGCTACATGACCTCAGATTATTGGCACACAAAGACAACTGATTTTTACGCTTAGGGTGAAGTTGAAAAAATAAGCAACGAGGTCTAAAAGTTAGGATGATCATACTCTTTACATGCATACATGTATTCCTGCCTTTGAGGCAAACTGAAGAATACATAACATCTATGTGTACTTTAGTTGCGATAAAGAGGGACATTTGTAACTGTACATTCATCTATCTGCATTCATTCACATTGTGGTGTGGGTGTCAACATTTGTAACAAAACGATTCTAGTGTTTTTATTGTACTTAGGTATGTCATGATTGACAATTGCTTTCCATATCCACGTTTCCTTTGTTGCATGTAGATTTTGGTTCTTGTATCTTTTCCAAATGGACGGTGGAAGAGTGCAACATCTGTACAGTGTAAGGTAGACCTGAGAACGAAGGAACACATGTAATGTCATTCGCATTTCATGTTCTCCTCCTCACCACACAAACACTAGGATGTTACCACTTAGTTATACATGTTAGGGACAGGTCGTGAAATGCCAAGAAAGCCCTAATCTTTGCCTTGTCCATAATACTTCTTCATTACAAGGAATATGAGTACACCCATAAATCTGTCATGAAATGCCTTCTTCACTCCTTGAACCTTGTCGATACACCAGCATGCCGATGTCCTTTCCTCTTGGCAAGAGACGTGAAGAATGTGTCGACCAGGAATTTTCCACCTTTATCTCCTGTAAGGACCATACAACAGGATATTGTCGGAATCAGTCGGGACAAAGTTCACGCATGCAGTGACTCTCATGAACACAACCATGTACATTGTCTTCCAGTGACTCACCTTCCTTAGGCTTCCTCCCTCCAACAGTGGCTTGGCTCTCGCTGTTGTCCTCACTGTTGTCGTCCTGAACAGCAACAAAACCATACTATTGGATGTGTTTGTACATGGTGCCAACATTCTTATAAGCAGAACATGAGTGCAGCATTCCTGCGGAGATGCTTCGTTGTCCGACCCTTCCATAGAACTCTCTTGGGGGAAGCTACTTGATAACATCCCACTGATCTGCATGAGGACATCTCGAATTCTATGAGAACACACACAAAGATGCAATGCATACCATGCAAAAAGCACATTGAAATAATTGTGCTATACATACCTTGAGCTGAAGCTGTTGCTGACTTACGTTGGCAGCTTGAGCGCTTTGCACATCTGCAACCACAATCACTAAAGCCATCAGTTCGCGGAAATGCTGTGGCATGTTTGCAAACCATTCATAGCAAAATTACCTTCTGATCCCTGTCGTCGCTTGACAATGGCATCAACGTCCACACAGAAAGTCTGGCCGAGACCGTGAAGGTCCTTCAGGCTTTTTGTAACTTGCACATATGCTGATTGAGGATGAAGGGGGGCAACTCCTTCTTCCGATCCATGCACTCGCGGAGCTAGCTGACGCTTCGACCGAGCAATCTCATTTTGCAACTTGTTGATGACACGTGGATTCACCTGCAAGCAAGGGTGCACACCAAATCCTGGGTTCGCAAATCAGGATTGGCAAAACCAGGTCTCGGCTCTGGATTCGCGAATCCGAATGCAGGATTTTAGACCCGTGAAATAT
>SZWC01007351.1:87775-100747 GCA_023375785.1 Penium margaritaceum | reverse complement strand
GGAGAGAGAGAGAGAGAGAGAGAGAGAGAGAGAGAGAGAGAGAGCCGAATTTCACTCCCGACATATCAGAAGAGAGGGAGACTGAAAGCGTGTGTGAAATAGCCACCTTAGTCTGCTATTCCGTTATTGCAGCTGCAGGTTGCAGTAACTACGGTGATTACTCCCTTGGTGTTTTCTTTGCCGACGAGGTTTGTCCCGAAAACAGGTCGGGCACAAGCGTGGGAATGCATGACTTGAGGGAACGTTGACAACGGTGGAAGTTGCAAGGACGGAATGCATGCGACCAGATTCTTTTCCCGTTGTAACTTCCCACTCCTCTCCGTTCGCTTACAGAAGTTGGTGCGATGCATATCGTACTCCGAACAGCGGAACATGATGCCACATTGCCAGGTTCGTCCCGTTTTATCAGTCGCTTGAGGTGTGCTAGATGTGCGGGATTGCATGACGAACCTCACATGAGCGCATCCCAAATCGCACATCGATTACGAACGTCAATTCAAGTGGTATGTCCTCGACTGACACACTTTGCAAGATGTAGCTACCGGAACGTCCAGGGCATGTTATCCGTCAATGTAGCAATGTAGCCATGTATCTTTCTTTCACGTCGACGGATAACCTCATCCGTCACTTCATTTGTACTGCCAATTTTATTTGTTGCTTTACAAAACTGGCCAACATCACCGACTCGACACTACCTGTCATTTTGAACTGCCCGTTTTTGCTGTGGCCTATTGTCTTATTCTATTGGCAAGATTATCGCATGGGTCCGGTTGGCCAATGCCGTGAGACATCCATGCATTGATGGCAATTTGCGGTTGACCTGCTTGACATAAGAGTCAAAGTAGGTAAAAGCGTTGCCGGTGTGTGGAGGCAAGCAAGTTCATAAGACGTAAGTCTGTCCTTTAGTTCATTGATGAGACGTGATGTAGTAATAGCTGAAATAGCCACGTGGTTGCGGCCATGGCTTGTTTTAAATCGACAATGTTTTCACCTAATAAGGGGATTGGTGACCCCGTGGCCTGGTCTATAACAACATAACAAGCGTGGTATTGCCTATTGTGGCACGTTCTCCTTGTTGTAGAGTCAGCGCGATTCCAGGGTCGGTTGTCATTCTCAAGTCTGAGATCCACTTTGTTTGGCGTCCGGCCGACGCTGTAATTTTCATGACTAAACTTTCCTCGCCTTCCGTACATCTTCCGTGTCCTTTAGCGACAGCACTCCGAGATCCTCTGACTACAAGTCTTGACAGAGTGCCCTCAGTGACCTAGTCAGCTCTTCAGGTGTGGCCGCTACTGCCTCTTCAGGTGTGGCTAACGTTTTAATTGCCGACTCATGTCTCTAGAGGTCGATACTCTCCCGCCATTGCCTCCACACGGCGTTCTTCAGGTCCTCCGAATTGAAAAACGACAAGCCACACTTGATCACCGCTAGAAGAAACGTGACATGAACGTTTTTAAGGCAACCCCATAAATAACCAGCAATCTTATTGAGTCGTGACGAGACGCGGCCCATGACGGGGCGTTCTCGGAGACAGGATGAGGCTGCATAACCAGTAAGCAGCTCATTCGCACGTGGCAGGTGGGCGGCAGCAGCTGGAGATGGACTTTCGGACGTGGAAAAGGCTGTCAAGATGGACTGTAGTGGTGGGACCCATGGCGAACAGCCGGCTTTAGAGATCCGGTGCTGCAACGTTGTCCCTTCCGTCGTCCATCGAAAATTTCTGAAAAAAAGAAAGAGAGAACCCTGCATGGTCGGACGAGACAGGGAAAACGAAACAGGAATCATGCGTCAAAATAGGCTAAGAAGAACAAGCTTGCGAGGGACAAACCTCTGTGGGACTAATGACATCCAGAAGCAAACCCTCACATCTTACATTTCCAGTATTGTTCTCTTTCACATTACGAACAGGGCATTCCAGTTTGGTGACATGAACCACGATTTTTGCAGTCTTCTGGATGACAAGAACGAGGAACGCGTGAAATGTCCTTGTCGAAACCGGAACATGCTCGTATGTTGAATGAAAGAGGAATTAGTTGTCCATTTTCATTCACGAAACGCGTTGTCACGCTACATGCCGGCAAAAACGGAAAATGCAGCTACTAGTGTCCGGCTGCAGCAATCGATCCGATGCAGGTCACTGCTCTACATCAGACGCTGATAGTCCGGAATGAACCTATCCAGAACGGTAAACGAAACAGGTAACTGCGTCGCGGTCTGACAGGAGTGGGAAACGCAATCGCGTCCTGCATTGTGCAACGAGACGGAGAAAAAAGGAAACTCTGCGTCGACTTAAGCTAAACCTAGCAAACGTTCCAACGACAAACCTAGTAAGGACACACGACATGCTACAGCAAACCCTCATTTGGTACACCGCCCGTACCAAACGAATTCTAGTGGGGACAAGCGCATTCCTACTTAATAACATGAGACACGACTTGTGCACTAATCTGAATGACTCCGACAAGAAACATGTTTCATGACTCCGTATTCAAACGGAAAAAGGCCCGTTTGGTGAATCAAACAAGAGGCCTCGCCGTCTACCCAGAAGACATTTGCCCTTTTCATTTGCGAAACCCGTTCTCGTGTTTGACGTGACAGAAACGATGAAACCAATCTGTATTGTCCGCTTCAGTCCAATCTGCGTCGGACCGAAGGCCAGAATAGACTAACCCACAATCGTAAGTGAAACAGGTAACTTTGTCGCCGTCTAACAGGAGTAGGAAGCACATTCGCCCTGCATTGTCCAACGAGACAGGGAAAACGAAACAGGAATTCTGCGTCAACTTCTGCTAAGAGTAGCAAGCGTTAAAAGGACAAACCTAGTGTGGACAAGGGACATCCAGAAGCAAACCCTCGCTTCTTACATTGCCTGTACTGGAAACCCTCGCTTCTGCTTCGACTTTGGCTAAACCTAGCAAGCGTTCGAATGACAAACCTAGTACGGACTAAGGACATCCTGCAGCAAACCCTCGTTTGGTACACCGCCCATACCAAACGAATTCATGTGAGGAAATGCGCATTCCTGCTTGATGACACGAGACACGAGTTGTGCGATAATTTGAATGACAGGACCAAGAAACATGTTTCATGACCCCGTACTGAAACGGAAAAAAACCGTTTGGTGAATCAAACAAGACGCCTCGCCGTCTAACTAGAAGACATTTACCATTTTCATTTGCGGAACACGTTTCCGTGTTTCATGTGACAGAAACGGTGAAACCAATCTGTATTGTCCGCTTCGGTCCAATCTGCGTCGGACCAAAGGCCAGAATAGACTAACCCACAATTCTAAATGAAACAGGTAATTTCGTCGCCGACTGACAGGAGTAGGAAGCACATTCGCTCTGCATTGTCCAACGAGACAGGGAAAACGAAACAGGAATTCTGCGTCAACTTCTGCTAACAGTAGCAAGCGTTCAACGGAAAAACCTAGTGTGGACAATTGACATCCAGAAGCAAACCCTAGCTTCTTACATTGCCTGTACTGGAAACCCTCGCTTCTGCTTCGACTTCGGCTAAACCTAGCAAGCGTTCGAATGACAAACCTAGTACGGACTAAGGACATCCTACAGCAAACCCTCGTTTGGTACACCGCCCGTACCAAAAAAATTCATGTGAGGAAATGCGCATTCCTGCTTGATGACACGAGACACGACTTGTGCGATAAATTGAATGACAAGACCAAGTATAATGTTTCATGACCTCGTACTGAAACGCAAAAAAACCCGTTTGGTGAATCAAACAGGACGCCTCGCCGTCTAACCAGAAGACATTTACCATTTTCATTTGCGGAACACGTTTTCGTGTTTCACGTGACAGAAACGGTGAAACCAATCTGTATTGTCCGCTTTGGTCCAATCTGCGTCGGACCGAAGGCCAGAATAGACTAACCCACAATTGTAAATGAAACAGGTAACTTCGTCGCCGACTGACAGGATTAGGAAGCACATTTGCCCTACATTGTCCAACGAGACAGGGAAAACGAAACAAGAACTCTGCGTCAACTTTTGCTAACAGTAGCAAGCGTTCAACGGACAAACCTAGTGTGGACAATTGACATCCAGAAGCAAACCCTCGCTTCTTTCATTGCCTGTACTGGAAACCCTCGCTTCTGCTTCGACTTCGGCTAAACCTAGCAAGCGTTCAAATGACAAACCTAGTACGGACGAAGGACATCCTGCAGCAAACCCTCGTTTGGTACAACGCCCGTACCAAACGAATTCATGTGAGGAAATGCGCATTCCTGTTTGATGACACAAGACACGACTTGTGCGATAATTTGAATGACAGGACCAAGAAACATGTTTCATGACCCCGTACTGAAACAGAAAAAAGCCCGTTTGGTGAATCAAACAAGACGCCTTGCCATCTAACCAGAAGACATTTACCAATTTCATTTGCGGAACACGGTTACGTGTTTTACGTGACAGAAACGGTGAAACCAATCTGTATTGTCCGCTTCGGTCCAATCTGCGTCGGACCGAAGGCCAGAATAGACTTAACCCACAATTGTAAATGAAACACGTAATTTCGTCGCCGACTGACAGGAGTAGGAAGCACATTCGCCCTGCATTGTCCAACGAGACAGGGAAAACGAAACAGGAATTCTGTGTCAACTTCTGCCAACAGTAGCAAGCGTTCAACGGACAAGCCTAGTGTGGAAAATTGACATCCAGAAGCAAACCCTAGCTTCTTACATTGCCTGTACTGGAAACCCTTGCCTCTGCTTCAACTTCGGCTAAACCTAGCAAGCGTTCGAATGACAAACCTAGTACGGACTAAGGACATCCTACAGCAAACCCTTGTTTGGTACACCGCCCGTACCAAACAAATTCATATGAGGAAATGCGCATTCCTGCTTGATGACACAAGACACGACTTGTGCGATAAACTGAATGACAGGACCAAAAACAATGTTTCATGACCTCGTACTGAAATGGAAAAAAACCCGTTTGGTGAATCAAACAAGACGCCTCGCCGTCTAACCAGAAGACATTTACCATTTTCATTTGCGGAACACGTTTCCGTATTTCACGTGACAGAAACGGTGAAACCAATCTGTATTGTCCGCTTTGGTCCAATCTGCGTCGGACCGAAGGCCAGAATAGACTAACCCACAATTGTAAATGAAACAGGTAACTTCGTCGCCGACTGACAGGATTAGGAAGCACATTCGCCCTACATTGTCCAACGAGACAGGGAAAACGAAACAGGAACTCTGCGTCAACTTCTGCTAACAGTAGCAAGCGTTCAACGGAAAAACCTAGTGTGGACAATTGACATCCAGAAGCAAACCCTAGCTTCTTACATTGCCTGTACTGGAAACCCTCGCTTCTGCTTCGACTTCGGCTAAACCTAGCAAGCGATCGAATGACAAACCTAGTACGGACTAAGGACATCCTGCAGCAAACCCTCGTTTGGTACACCGCCCGTACCAAACGAATTCATGTGAGGAATTGTGCATTCCTGCTTGATGACACGAGCCACGACTTGTGCGATGATTTGAATGACAGGACCAAGAAACATGTTTCATGACCCCGTACTGAAACAGATAAAAGCTCGTTTGGTGAATGAAACAAGAGGCCTTGCCGTCTAACCAGAAGAAATTCACCATTTTCATTTGCGGAACACGTTTTCGTGTTTCACGTGACAGAAACAGTGAAACCAATCTCTATTGTCTGCTTCGGTCCAACCTGCGTCGGACCGAAGGCCAGAATAGACTAACCCATAATCGTAAATGAAACAGGTAATTTCGTCGTTGTATGACAGGAGAAGGAAGCACATTTTCCCTGCATTGTCCAACGAGACAGGGAAAACGAAACAGGATTTCTGCGTCAACTTCTACTAAGAGTAGCAAGCGTTCAACGGACAAACCTAGTGCGGACACGTGACATCCAGCGGCAAACCCTCGCTTCTTACATTGCCCGTACAGGTTCTCATTCACAATAGGAACAGGGCATTCCTGTTTCGTAACACGAACAACGATTTCGCACTGATCTGCATGACAGAGACAGAATGAGGCTACATAACCAGGAAGCACGTCATCACTCACGTGACGGTCAAAGTAACGTGGGTGCTGTTTGTTTTTTCCTGTTCGGTGTTACCGATTTAGGCTTCTCTGTTTGATGCGACAGGAAAGTCCTGTTTTTTGAACGAAACGAGACATTTTCTGTTGATGAAATAGGAATTTCTGTTCTATGGGATGAACTAGGAACAGCTTGAGGAGAAGGAAGCCTCCTCTACCGATAAAGCGATTTCTGTTTTAATTCACGAAACATGATTTCTCGCTACACATTTGACAGAAACAAAGGAACCAGCAACTATTGTCCGGGTTCAGCGTTCGCTAAGACGCTGGTCGGACCGAAGGCCAGAAGGACTAACCCACAATCGTCAATGAAACATGTAATTGCGTGTCCGTCTGACAGGAGAAGGAAACACATTCACACCACCGAGACAGGGAACACGAAAGGGGAATTCCGTGTCGAACACGGCAAACACTAGCAATCTTTTGGAGGACAAACATAGTACGGACACATGACATCCAGAAGCAAACCCTCGTTAGGTACACCGACGAAATTTCACTCATTAATGTTACGAAAAGTTTATTCCTGTTTGATCGAGACAGGATGAGGCTACATAACCAGGAAGCACGTCATCAATTATGTGACGGTCAAATTCAGGTGGGTGCTGTTTGTTTTTTCCTGTTCGGTGTTACCGAATCAGGTTTCTCTGTTCGATGCGACTGGAAAGTCCTGTTTGGTGAACGAAACGAGACATTTTCTGTTGATGAAATAGGAATTTCTGTTCTATTGGATGAACTAGGAACAGCTAAACCATGGACAAAAGAGGACTTTTCCATTCACGGAAATGGGTTTCTCTGTTTCGTCATATGAAACAGACATTTATCTTCCGTTTCGATCAACCGAACTAGAAAAACCTCTTTCGTTTTTCTATCTATTACCACGTGACAGCTTGTCAAAAGCTTACGTCGACTGCCACATCAGCCAAATTTCTTGAGTTTTACAACCACAGATGATTCCATAACTTTACCTGCGCAAAACTATAAAGCAAACCGCCGGTTGAACACTAAGTTACATGTTTGTTCTGGTTCCAGTCGTGGACCTCCACCATTGGCTCCTCTCGCCGGGCGCGAGGAGCAAATGGGGGAGGTTCACGATTGTGAACAGTAGAACACTCTCGTTTGATGCCACGAAGCACGACTTTTGCACTCATCCGGGAAACAGGAAGGAGAAACGTGACCAAGGAACATGTTCCATGACCCCGTACTCAAACGGAAAAAAGCCCTTTTGGTGAATCAAACAAGAGGTCTCGCCGTCTAACCAGAAGACATTGACCATTTTCATTTGCGGAACACGTTTTCGTGTTTCACGTGACAGAAACGGTGAAACCAATCTGTATTGTCCGCTTCGGTCCAATCTGCGTCGGACCGAAGGCCAGAATAGACTAACCCTCAATTGTAAATGAAACAGGTCATTTCGTTGCCGACTGACAGGAGTAGGAAGCACATTCGCCCTGCATTGTCCAACGAGACAGGGAAAACGAAACAGGAATTCTGCGTCAACTTCTGCTAACAGTAGCAAGCGTTCAACGGACAAACCTAGTGTGGACAAGTGACATCCAGAAGCAAACCATTGCTTCTTGCATTGCCTGTACTGGAAACCCTCGCTTCTGCTTCGACTTCGGCTAAACCTAGCAAGCGTTCGAATGACAAACGTAGTACGGACTAAGGACATCCTGCAGCAAACCCTCGTTTGGTACACAGCCCGTACCAAACGAATTCACGTGAGGAAATGCGCATTCCTACTTCATGACACGGGACACGACTTGTGCGATAGTTTAAATGACAGGACCAAGAAACATGTTGCATGACCTCGTACTGAAACAGAAAAAGGCCCGTTTGGTGAATGAAACAAGAGGCCTCGCCGTCTACCCAGAAGACATTTACCATTTTCATTTGCGGGACACGTTTTCATGTTTCACTGGAAAGAAACGGTGAAACCAATCTCTATTGTCCGCTTTGGTCCAACCTGCGTCGGACCGAAGGCCAGAATAGACTAACCCATAATCGTAAATGAAACAGGTAATTGCGTCGTCGACTGACAGGAGAATGAAGCACATTTGCACTGCATTGTCCAAGGAGACAGGGAAGAAGAAACAGGAATTCTGCGTGAACTTCTGCTAAGAGTAGCAAGCATTCAACGGACAAACCTAGTGCAGACACGTGACTTCCAGAGGCAAACCCTCATATCGTACACTGCCCAAATTGTAGTGTTTTTGCAATACGACAACGTCATTTTTGTTTGGTGACACGAAACACGACTGTCGCAGTCATCTGGATGACAGGAAGGACAAACGTGTTTCATGACTTCTTGCCCACAGAGCACAATGCCCGTTTAGAGAGTACAACAGGAAACCTCGCCGTCTGTGAAGACATTTTCCAGTTTTATTATCTGAACATGTTTTCTCGTTTGACGTGACAGAAACAAAGGAACCAGCAACTATTGTCCGGGTTCAGCATTCGCTAAGACGCAGGTCGGACCGAAGGCCAGAAGGACTAACCCACAATCGTCAATGAAACATGTAATTGCGTCTCCGTCTGACAGGAGAAGGAAACACGTTCACACCACCGAGACAGGGAACACGAAAGGGGAATTCCGTGTCAAACACGGAAAAAACTAGCAATCTTTCGAAGAACAAACGTAGTACGGACACATGACATCCAGAAGCAAACCCTCGTTAGGTACACCGACGTAATTTCACTCATTAACGTTACAAAAAGTTTATTCCTGTTTGATGGCACGAAGCACGACTTTTGCACTCATCCGGAAAACAGGAAGGAGAAACGTGACCAGGAAACATGTTTCATGACCCTGTACTGAAACGGAAAAAAGCCCGCTTGGTGAATCAAACAAGAGTTTAGGGCTGCATTGTCCAACGAGACAGGGTAAACGAAACAGGAATTCTGCGTCAACTTCTGCTAACAGTAGCAATCGTTCAACGGACAAACCTAGTGTGGAGTATTGACATCTAGAAGCAAACCCTCGCTTCTTACATTGCCCGTACTGGAAACCCTCGCTTCTGCTTCGACTTCGGCTAAACCTAGCAAACGAAACAGGTAATTTGCCNGTTTAGGGTTAAAACTAGTGTGGAGTATTGACATCCAGAAGCAAACCCTCGCTTTTTACATTGCCTGTACTGGAAACCCTCGCTTCTGCTTCGACTTCGGCTAAACCTAGCAAACGAAACAGGTAATGTTCACTCGGTCGCACAGGAATAGGAAGCGCATTCGCCAGGCATTGTGCAACGAGACAGGAAAAACAAAAGAGGAATTATGCTTACCCTCATGTCCGCCTAAAGGAACGGAACGCTCGGAGAACATGATTGATTGGGACACGACATCCACATGAGAACCTGCACTCCGCACACCGCACGAGTTTTCTTTCTTGGACAACGGAGATGCTATTGCTGTTTGGTGGTAAACAAGACTTTCTGGCGGATCTCGATGACAAAAACGATAAACGTGTTTCATAACTCAGTCCAAGTGTGAATGTTCCTGTATGATAAAAAAAACAGGGAACCTCTCCGTTGTGCATCGAAGTGGTTCTCAAGTCCACTACCATTTGCATATCCACAAGTCTGTTTTCCACGTTCAATGACCGAACACGTTTTCTCGTTTGGACGTATTGGAACGAGGAAACCAAGCGCATGGTGTCCGGCTGCAGCTGTTGGTCCGACGCAGGTGACCACCTTGCAACAGACCCTAAATGTCCAGAATGTAACTCACTCGAAATGGTTAACGAAACAAAAAAAACGAAAAAGGAATTCCGCTTACCCTCATGTCTGGCGACAAGAAATATGCGATAAGAGGACAGGATTGACGAAGTACTTGGTGTCCGGCTGCCACCCCCTTGTCCGGCGCTGGTCACCGCAATACAACAGACCATAAACGTCCACGATGGACTAGCCCACAATGATTAACGATACAGGTAATTGCCTCTCTGTCTGACCAGGAATCGGGAAACGCATTCGCCATCCAGTGTGCGACGAGACGGGAAAAACAAAAGAAGAATTGTGCTTTGCCTCATGTCCGGCTAGTGAAATGGATTAATCAGAGGAAAGGACAGGTATGGACACAAGACATGCGGACGCAAACATCCGTTTGGTATACAAAGTGAGTTTTCTTATTTTGATGCGATGGAAGAGGCATTTCTCGTTGGTGAAAGAAGACATGATTTCCGGAATGATAAGGATGACAGAAATAAAAAACTAGTTTCGTGCCTCTTTGTCCATACAAGAATGTTCGTAAATCAGAAAGGAAATAAAACAGGGATATCTGTTCATTGAAGTGAGATTAACCATGTGCGTTCTTCGAAACGGCACTTCTACAGGTTTCCTTCACGGAAACAGTGTTTACTCTTCCATTACCAGAAGCAAGTAACTGTTATCCCTTTTTGTGCATCGCAACGAAGTTGACAGAATATGCTTGGTGGACAGAAACAGGAAACATTTTCTTTTTCGTCTCACGGAAAACAAGAAACCCTTTTCCTTCATGGAACAGTACTGTTACGTCCGCGGGATTGCAATCCCATTTTCTATTGACGACACTACAAAACATATTCCGTCAGTCGGACAGGCTTTTTCGTCCACATGTAACAGGGTTTTCCTGCTTCTCAACAGAACGAGCCATTTCCGTTCTGCGGAACTACATTTTCCTTCTGCATAAACAGCATTTCTCGTTCTCGTTGTATGGGAGAAGTAACTCATTTTCGTGTCATCGACCGTGTTTTCAGCCTTCGATCAACAACTTGGAGGTTTCACCGCTACGAGGTGCGTATCGTCCCTCATTTCATTTGCTTTGATGCGATGTAGTAAGTTTTTGCACGTCGTAGGCTTCGACACTTTGGCGTTTCCGTGATGCAGCCGGATGACGAAACCCTAGGGTTTCAACTTGGTATGACGCTCGGAAGTACCTCGCGAGACTCCCGGTAGGATGCCTCGCAGGAGGTTGTTCCGTGGTGTGTGTGACAACGAGACGTGTGAAACAGAGGAATGTAACTTCTTGACGTCGAGCGGGACAGCCGGAGAATCCCCTTTCTTGCCTCGGAACCGCAGAAGAGCTTCGCTGCGCCCTCGCGCACGCGGAAGACAGGAGCTGAGGGAGCCCGAAGTTATCGTCCTTTCTTCCTCAGATGCAGCAGGTTTGGACGGGATCTCAGAGGAAAGCAGTCCGCCAGCAGTGACGTCGGCCCCTTCCCCCGCAGCCGGCATGGCTTCAGGAGCACCCGCCACATCGCCTGACGTTCCGTTGTTCCACCAGCACACCTTCGTCGGCACTCTAGAAGGTACGATCCGCACATTTTTCTGCAAGCACGGGTATGTGTGTGACATGAACTAAGACCACGTTTGCAATTTTGTTTCTATGCTCGCATGCAGAGGGATGTGTTTGACATAACCTACGACCACACATGCGAATTTTTCATTCTGCAGACCTAATAACTTTGCCGAAAGTTGAATGGCTTGCAAAGATGGGCGCATGCGGCATGGCGATTGGACGGAAGCCATGGAGGCAGCCGCACAAAGCAATAGAAGTTTTTGCGATGAACTTCCACTCCGAAGATTTTCAGAAGTTGCAGAGGTTTGAGCAAGCATACCCCTCCACGTTGTGGCTCGTCCTTCAAACACATGCTGTGCAGAAGATTGTGTGTGAGAAGGCAACGGGTGAGAGTGATCAAAAAACTGCTTACACACTTGATTTCGAGGCATTCTTCCAGCGGCCGTGGGTCTTGAAAAATCCTTACCGCCAAGAGGAAGATAACATCAATGATCTTATGCTTGAGATCCCTGACCCTGACAAGAAGTTCAAGAGGCCGCTGTATAAGTCCTACCGGTGCGGGAAACTTGAATCAGCAAAGTCCCAGTGGAACCAGCCGGTAAGACAAGTCGCCATCTGAAAAGCAGTTTGGCAGTTTCAATCTTAACGTTTAGACATAACGATGAGCTCTGTGTGCTCTTTGCAGAAACTTGATGATCTTGACACTGAAGGAAAGTCGCCACCGACGAGGAAGAGAAGACCCGAAACGGCTGATTCGTCATCATCTGGGCCTGTCGCTGCCGAGCCTGTTCGTAGCAGTGCTGCGAGGCGCGCTCGTAATACTGAGCAACGTGCTGCTACAGCCGCAGCTGGTGTTCGTGTCCAGGCTATCGCGGCCCGAGAAGT
Source organism: Penium margaritaceum (assembly GCA_023375785.1). NCBI lineage: Eukaryota > Viridiplantae > Streptophyta > Zygnematophyceae > Desmidiales > Peniaceae > Penium > Penium margaritaceum. Next base: position 88,509 of record SZWC01007351.1, on the reverse strand, counting down.
GTCTGGCGGGTCAACCGCACACGGACGTCAAGGGTCTGTTCCTGCTCAGTCTGGTAGAGGTGCTGAAAGTTCTGCGTCTGCCGCCGCCGCCGCTGCTGCCGCTGTCTCTGCCGCTGCCGTTGCACCTGCTGCTTCCCCTGTTGATGCCCCTGCCGCTGCACCTGCCGCTGCCAGTGTTGGTCAGGTCGCCGTACCCGGGCAGTTCCCACAGTCAGGTCCGTTCCCGCTGTCCGGTCAGTTCCCGCAGTTCGGTCAGTTCCCGCAGTCCAGTCAGTTCCCACAGTCCGGTCAAGTCCCGCAGTCCGGTCAGTACCCGCAGTCAGGTCCGTTCCCGCAGTCCGGTCAGTTCCCGCAGGGTCAGTTCCCGCAGTCAACTCAGTTTCCGCAGTCAACTCAGTTCCCGCAGTCAACTCGGTTCCCGCAGTCAACTCAGTTCCCGCAGTCAACTCAGTTCCCGCAGTCCGGCCCTTTCCCGCAGTCCGGTCAGTTCCCGCAGTCCGGTCCGTTCCCGCAGTCCGGTCCGTTCCCGCAGTCCGGTCCGTTCCCGCAGTCCGGTCCGCTCCCGCAGTCCGGTCCGCTCGCGCAGTCCGGTCCGCTCGCGCAGTCCGGTCCGTTCCCGCAGTCCGGTCCGTTCCCGCAGTCCGGTCCGGTCCCGCAGTCCGGTCCGTTCCCGCAGTCCGGTCCGTTCCCGCAGTCCGGTCCGTTCCCGCAGTCCGGTCCGTTCCCGCAGTCCG
>SZWC01007351.1:39443-87630 GCA_023375785.1 Penium margaritaceum | reverse complement strand
GGTCAGGTCCCGCAGTCAGGTCAGGTCCCGCAGTCAGGTCAGGTCCCGCAGTCCGGTCCGGTCCCGCAGTCCGGTCAGGTCGCGCAGCCCGGCCAGGTCGGGCAGTCCGATCAAGTCAGTCAGTCCGATCAGGTCGCGCAGTCCGGTCAGGCCGCGCATTCCAGTGAGCTCCCGCCGGACGGTCAGCTCCCGCAGGCCAGTCAGTTGCCGCAGTCCGGCCGGCTTTCGCAGTCCGGCCAGCTTTCGCAGTCCGGCCAGCTTCCGCAGTCCGGCCAGCTTCCGCAGTCCGGCCAGCTTCCGCAGTCCGGCCAGCATCCGCAGTCTGGCCAGGTCCCGCAGACCGGCGAGCTCCCGCAGTCTGAGGTTCCGGAGTCCGGTCAGGTCCAACAGTGCAGTGGGCTTGCGCAGGGTCCAGTCGCGCAGACCGGTCAGTTCCCTGAGCCCTGTCAGTTCCAGCAAGTTGGACAGTCCGCGCCAGTCTGTCAGTCCCCGCAAGGAGGTCAGTCCATGCAGGCAGGTCAATTCCCACAGTCCGGTCTGTCCCCGCAGGCAGCTCAGTCCACAACCGCAGGTCAGAACACGCAAGCTGGTGAGTCTCTGCACGTCGCTGAAACTCAGCGCCTTCGGTTCCCGGAAGGCATTCAGTTCCCGCCTCCCGGTCAGTCGTCTCAAGTCAACCAGGTCACGCAAGCCGTTCAGGCGGAAGTCGGTCAGTCAAAGGAGGTTGCGCAGTCCACTGAAGGTGGTCAGTCCGTGCAAGATAGTCAGCCAACAGAAGCTGACAAGTCTAACCCTGTGTCCGCAACTCTTGGGACTACTTGTGGAGGAGTTCCGAACCTGCAGCCGTCTGGAGTACCAACGCCTGCTCGGGTACGTTTTCTCCATTGCCTTCAGGGTAGTTGCATGCCTGCCTTGACATGTTTCTTTGCAGCTGAACCGGATTTGTGAGTTGTCTTTTGCTGGGCAGCAGCAGCAGGATCCATCTGCTTATGGGCAACAAGCTGGAACTGGTGGTGGTTTTCCTCAATAGTGTGCGAACGTTGTTCAATCTTCGCAGCAGGCAGAACAAACTTTCTTGGATGAGCTTGTCTACTGCACTCAGCCAGATCTTGCCAACCAGCACAAATCGGTAACGTCTGTATATGTTTGTCTTTCCCTTTCTCCGTTGCTGAATGTGACAGATTAATTCAGTCTGAAACTGCTATTTTTTCTTGTAGGAAGTGTTCAACGAGTTAACTGCGCATCTTGCGATCTCTAAGGCGAAGGGTGGACAAGGAGCAGCCGACGGAACATTTGTTGGAATGATGGCAGAAGATGGTTACAGACCGATTGCTGCACATTTCCGGAGGAGCCCACCGCAAACTCTGCTGGAAATGGAAGACCTTCTTCACATTGCTAGAGACTACCTGAAAGGCTTACACGAAGCGAGCAACAATTTCTGTAACGGCTTGGAGCGAGTGCTCATCAGGGGCAAGCGTATTGTGGAGACAGGAGGTACGTTGCACAATGCATTTTGCTTCTTTCAGTCTCCTGCATCTTCCACAGAATGCATGAACTGATTCATTGTTTCTGGATATGCAGAATTCACGCAGCAGACACTTAAAGAGTGGCACTTCCACGGCCAGCAGTGTCAGGTGTACATCCTGCATGATGATTTGTGGTATATCCAAGTACTAGCGATGTCTTTGGACTGAAGTAATATCTGTGTGTTTTCAGAGCTTCGTCAACGCATTGGCAAACATAAATCAGACCATGAGGACGGCATTTCCTTTAACCGTGGAGCAAGTGTCGTTGGAGCAGGGATCTGCAAGTCAACGTAACCATCCAGCAGGAGTTCCCGTAGCCAAGGAGAAGGAAGATGAATCACGTACTCAGGGTCTGTACAGTTCAATTTGTAATTTTTGTTGTACATTCTACTGTTCAAAATCTGACCATGGTCATGTAAATGTGCAGATCAGGGGTTGAAGGTGACGAAGCTGTCGAAGGTGACTACCTCTGAACGCGTGAAGACTGTGCAAACTCGATCAAGATTCTCGCGGAAAACTGTCTGAGAACAAAGTCGGCCCCGACGTACGAGCCGAGTTACCAAGCCATCAACCCGTTGGGATGACTGTGAAACATGTCCTCTTCCATTTCAGAAGAAAAAATAGGCTACTGCCGTTTAGGATGGCAGGTACTGAAGACGTACTTGTGTATAGTCTGGGAGACGATGTTCTCTTAAGATGTGTATCTGCACAAGATATTTCCATCTAGGAAATGTGTATCTGCACCAGAATGTTATCTTTTGCAAAGTGATTGCCGCGTTTCATAAACCTATCACTTGTGTCGAGGCAACAACAAAAGTCTCTAGTTGCATTGAAAGACCGGTGTTGAAATAGGAATGATTGAGAAGCTCGTTTAAGGTTCCGAGTCTCGAACTACCTCATCATCTGCAGCGACTAGTCTGAATTGCTATTGCTGATACTTGCCTGTATTCATTTATATGTTCACATACACATACGTGCACATGTACAGACGTGTGTGTACAAGTGTCTTTACTAGGGTGTTGATACGAGATACGGTGTCTAGAATATGTACACGCACGTGTTTATGTCTGTATGTATACACATACAGACACACATACAGACATGAAGTGCCTGTATAATCACATACAGACATGTGTGTATCTCGTTCCACCACAAACACACATTTGTGTATGCTTACTCGTTCTCGTACTCGTACTTTATATGTATATGTATGTGTGTATGTGTACTTGTGTGTATTTACAAAAAAGTGTACATATGTGCATACAACACACACACTTGGAAGGGTTGCCTGTTTGCACCATCTCTTCACACACATGTATCAGTTTTTGAGGTTGGCTCAAATGTGCTTTTCCAAAGCAAAAGCATTATCACAGCTTACATGAGTGCGTCAGTGTAGTCAATGCCAAGATTTAGGTTCAATTTTTCATAAAGTTCTCACAAGTACAATGGAATTTGAACAAATTTTGAGTAGCGCACATCAATGAGAATTGAGGCAAATATGAAAAAATGAAAGAGATTCAAAGGTAACTGCTCAGACTAACATCATCTGATGAGTTCTCATTTCCGCCTTCCACATGCACACGCTCATTGTTCTTGCGGAAGTTCCAATAGGCGAACACAACTTTGCACATCTCCATCAAGTTCTTGATCGTGTAGGTAAAGCTCTGAGTGGTGAAACGCCGGATGAAACGGTTGACTTGTTCATTTGCTAACGTGTTCGTGCCTGCACACATCTTACACAGCAGGTTAGATTGGACAACAGAATAGATTGGAGTAGATGGACAAAGCATGAATATGTTACACATGTGCGTTCTTACCTTGGGGATGAGTGTACATGTCTGCACTGAACGCCGGCGAGCAAGTGTGCTTCGCCGCGTCTCTGTGCCCAAAGTGAAACCGGTCACAGAGCAACCTGGTTCTAGAGAGCATGCCAGGCTCTCTCCCCAAGACGTACGAGTACAGCTTACAGGCATTGTCATAGAATACAAATCGTGGTCGGCGGTCAGCAGGAAACCGTGTGAGCAGAGTTGTGAATACATCATTTGGAGATTCACCATTGAACATAACGTGAAACCCATAGATCACCAAATGTGGACAGACCACAGTAAAAACTCCTGTAGTTGCTTTTGTTTGCTTGCTCTTGTCATCATCAGCGGCACACTTGGCATCATCTCCCCGCTGAATGCTTTGTCCATCTGCTCTCTCCAAGTTGTTGTAGAGTGGCCTTCCACATTGTTGTGGCCAATGTGGGTAGCAAGCTGTTGGCACCACTGTTCCGTCAGGTGGAGTGATGGTCACCTCTGTCTTCTGCCAAAAAAAAGGGATGAATGTAGCTTTTGTCTACAAAACATGTTTATGTTTTCCAAAAAGTACTTTTTGATGTTCCAAAAGGTACTCACCAACGCTTCCTCATTGATGTCGAGCACTTTCTCCAGAGTATGGACGAGTGGTGGGGACAGTTTCTCTCTTGCAACCATCCATGTACCAGGTGTCATGCATGTCTTGTACTGCACCAACACTCCCTTCATGTAGAAATCCAAGGCCTTTGCAATGATGGGCATGACATTCACAACGTCATGCTTGCGGGGTCAGTGAGGAGCGTTCTCAAGTCCGAGGTAGCTGCAGCGTCAAGAAGGCACGAGTCTGTGCCCCAAGTTCTCAAGGTGTAGAGCAACTCCTTCATGTCCTTCTTCACTGTGTAGAACTGCAAACCAGACATGTTTACTTTGAAATATGCCGAAGGGTTTAGAAAGACAAGTCTAGAGACCAGAATTTCAAAAGCTGAGACTTACGCTGACTCCTGCATCAACTTTCAGCACTTTGGCCACCTCAACAAGATCAGCCATTCCACTTGCACCGCACGCGCGGAGCTTCGTCAGCAAAGAATCCATGTCGGACTGCACGAACAGGTCGCGTTGGCGGCGGCAAACAGCAAGACGGGCCAGTAGAACTCGTGCATGACCGTCTGCGATGAGACGCTTGGCCACGCGTCGCCTCGGAGCCAAGGTTTCCGCCTGTGGTTGAGTGTACAATCTGTGTTCCGATGTGTCCCCATTTCTGTTGATCAGAGCTGTGCCATCACACACAAGCTTGCAGGGATACACACCGCATTTTGAGCAACAAGTACCAAGACCCTCCACATCAACCAGCCTCACATAAGCTTGCAACGCTGTCGCAAGAGTTGACCGACAGGGGAACTCAAGAGGTTTTGTCACTTTCTCATAGAACTTGACAGCTCCGTAAGTTGCAGAAACAGAAGAGCCATTGCAGGTGAACGCCAAGACAAAGAGCATGGTAGAGTGGGTCAATGCCGTTGACGCTGTGAAGATGAACATGCCATCGCTGTTCCCGTCGGCGAACAGAGTACACTTGCAATGCGCAGTTCGATAATGTTGCACAGGAACCTGCACCACAGGAAGCATCCTGAAGATTAGACGAGATCAATATGTTTTAACCACAGATTGGACGCTCTTCCATACTTACCAGCTTTGAACCGTGGTACAGATCATGTAGCTTGATAGTCCTGACAGCCTGCCACAAAAACAGAGTAATGAGAATACGTTAAATGCGAAGTTGAATATGATACAAAAACATGATGAGACATTGACAAGGTAATACTACAATTGGAACCATACCCATGTCCACCGATGTCCACACAGACAGGTCTCCGTTGTTGGCTTTGGAGCCTGGAGGACAAATCCATATTCGAATGCCTGCCTTGCCTTTTCAACAACTTCTTCAGCAGGACCGTCTCTTGAAGGGTGTAGGCTTGCATGAACATTGATCTTCTGAAATGATTTCAACCGCGGCCACTGGCAAAGTGTCCACTTCGCTGTCTCATGTCCTTCTGAGAGACAAGGACCCACAGACGGGCCACAAGTCGAACAGGTGTTAATCTCCACCACCACTTTGTCGACACATTGCATGCGGCGGCGTGAGTCATCGTCGCCGGGTGCAAACCAAGTCTCAGCCTCTTGATGGTGTTCCTGGAGAATTTCCAGGTGGCGAGTACACTTCCCAGCCCCACCATCACAGGAGCAACGAAATTAACCAGGGTCTTGACCTTCCAAGAAACTCCACACAACCACACGTGCACCCCCGCTCTCAGCAGAAGTGTCAAGCAATGAAAACGTGGGATAAATGTTCTGGGAGATGACCATAGATACCAGCGAAAAAAGTTCATGGTACATTGCAGTAGGAGGTCGAACCAGATATTTCTCTGCCCACTGCGTGTGAACGCACTTGGAATGTTTTCGTGTATAAGCACATGAACAGCCAACTCCGCCACCCCATTTCCTCCATGTTGTAACAGGAGGAGAAAACTGGCCAGGGGGGTTTGGAACTGGCAGACAGGGCACCCATGCTGCTTTTTTCTTGTGATCAAAGTCGGGCAAGACAGCAGCGTACTCTCCAATGTGGACAATTGTTTCCTCAAACTGAGGTTGCTGCAGCTCAGTTTCGAAGCGTGAGAGATGACTCTCAGAACCCTCGGCCTCTGGTGGATCATATTTCTTCGCACAGTGTGAAGGTCTCAAATGCCGCCTCTCAAATACATAGTTCGGTGTGGCATTGAATAGCCGCACTCTCGGGGCTTGACGAACCTGCAGTCATCCACAACTGCTGGTTTGAACCACTGTATACAATTGTAGTACAATGTAGTGTGAATTGACACTGCGATAAGAACTCGAGTGATTACATACCAAAGGCTGTGTGTTCAAGTCGGCTCTACGGCGGTAGCATTCAGCTGGCCCATCAGCACGGTGTTCCGCCTCTCCCCGTGGATCACCGTCGCCATCACATTCTCCATCCGCGTTACCACCGCCGCCACCGCCACCACCACCGCCACCACGCCCACCGCCACCACGCCCACCGCCGCCACCACCACCGACACCACCATAGCCCTCTCCACCACCAGCATCATCTCCGCCACCAGCGTCATCACCACCACCAGCATCACCACCGCCANTTGTGTTCAAGTCGGCTCTACGGCGGTAGCGTTCAGCTGGCCCATCAGCACGGTGTTCCGCCTCTCCCCGTGGATCACCGTCGCCATCACATTCTCCATCCGCGTTACCACCGCCGCCACCGCCACCACCACCACCGCCACCACGCCCACCGCCACCACGCCCACCGCCGCCACCACCACCGACACCACCATAGCCCTCTCCACCACCAGCATCATCTCCGCCACCAGCGTCATCACCACCACCAGCATCACCACCGCCACAGGCATCACCAACGCCATCATTCCCCTCATCCAGCCCTCCATGTTCATCCACAAGGTTCCGAAACACACGGAGAAAACCAGCAGGGGTCGCAGGGACGCAAGCATCAGTTGCAGGAACTCCGGGGCCAGGCGGATCTGGTGCATCAGGGCAGCACTTGAATGCACACTCGACATTGGGTTTACAGTGAGGGCATATTGACTTTTCTGGGTTTTGAGCCCATGTGTCAGAAGATTCATCTCGAAAAAACAGGCCTTCAAAGTCCTGGACCTTTAGGCGTAAAACGGCACACCTGAACGACAAAAACTTCATGTTTAAGTCTCTAGTTTTAGGGTTTGACCACATATGTTTAAGTTCATTATATTTTGAAGAGCATGCTACAGTCCAAACATACCTTCTGCAGTACCATCTGATGTGTCCAGCCGAGCTTGCGAACCTGCCAACTCCGTCTCTAGTGCGCCGTGCAGTGGAGTGTCTCCCTCCGCATGTCCTGTTAGGGCACATCCACATACCACCGCTGCCCACAAGTCAAGCAATCAGATCAGGGTCACGAGAATTTCTCTTCTTCCGATGAGAGGGGGGAGGGAAGCTAGCTCGATCAGTGTCGTACAAACGAACAAGATCCGTTGCAACAGTATTCCTCCCAGTTTCTTTGCAGATGTGGCACCTGACGTTTAGACTGCCAGCATTTCTGCGCAACAGTGCAATGTCAACAGGCCATCTGACTGCACCGAGTGGCGGAAGGTGATGTCGCGGTCGCCGAGCTAGAGGTGGGCGGCTGTTGTAGCTCACACCGACACCATGATTAGGCCGCGGATCTCTGCCACGTTGGCAGCATGGNGCATGTCCTGTTAGGGCATATCCACATACCACCGCTGCCCACAAGTCTGGCAATCAGATCAGGGTCACGAGAATTTCTCTTCTTCCGATGAGAGGGGGGAGGGAAGCTAGCTCGATCAGTGTCGTACAAACGAACAAGATCCGTTGCAACAGTATTCCTCCCAGTTTCTTTGCAGATGTGGCACCTGACGTTTAGACTGCCAGCATTTCTGCGCAACAGTGCAATGTCAACAGGCCATTTGACTGCACCGAGTGGCGGAAGGTGATTTCGCGGTCGCCAAGCTAGAGGTGGGCGGCTGTTGTAGCTCACACCGACACCATGATTAGGCCACGGATCTCTGCTGCGTTGGCAGCATGGTCGTACCATCTGACAAATTGTGTGCAATGATGTCAAGACAGCCAAATGAACAAGGGACCCAAGTCTTGCAACAGCAGAAAAAGTTCAATGAGTCACCATTCCGGAAGTGGACATCGACGAAACACAAAAGCAGGTCGACACGAGGAAATAAGGTGATAGACAACATCTCAACAGTTCATAGAGCTCATAGTGATCATGTGTTGTACATGATATTCCATCATTGGTTAGCTCCACCGAGTGCAAAATACAGTTCCACCACCTTCCACGACCCACAATCTCATGTGATAATCGTAAAGAAACTCACGGCTGGGTGAAGGATTTGCGCGGAAGGAGGCGACAAGGACACGTTGAGCACCCACGCAACGAAGGTGAGGAGGACGACGACAGGCCCAAATGGCCTAGAAGAGATGTTTGGGTTCCGCGTGGCTTCCGCCATGGTCAATGGGGTGACACATTGCAGGTCTGTGGATGGGACTTTGAACCATAGCAGTGGACACGGATTGGCTGCGCTTTCAGTGGTAGAGGGGGCATGTAGCGACCCCACTCAGTTACGGACTAACCATGATCTGCAAACAAACTGCGTCTACGCTCACATCAAAGTTGGGACCGAAAGGGGAGGATGAGAAACAGGATAAAGTCCACGGTACCTCCTTACTAGGTAATCGTGAATGAAACATTGCGAAAAGAAAACCCCTCTCCGGTACATGGAGGCAAGCTGAAAAAACAAAGACGAGAAACCTGTTCTGCACGTCGACAAACGAGAAAAAGTCTTTTGCATGGGACAGGAAAATCTGTGGCGTGTGGAGGAGGAAACCACTGTTGTATACGAAGGTAGCTATTCCATCGACAAGTAGAGAGAACACGTGGACAAAGGAGAAGAACATGGAGATGGTACAGTTCCTACTCGGTCGATGTAATAGGGTTAACCTGTTTCATATGAAGTGACAATGTCTGTTCTGATGATGAACTCGGGTGTATAGAACGGGAGGACGGGATTTCCGTCGTCAAAGAAGAAAATTCATGTTGCATCTAACGGGACAACTCTTACTCCGTACATGAAACACGAATAACTTGTTTCATCTGAGGGTGCCATTCCTGTTCCATTTACATCCATGGAGAGCCGGATCCCTAAAGACTGTGAAAATGTCTATTTCGTCGACAAAGTAGACCTGGTGCAAAAGAGGGAAATGCCTATTTTGACTTTTCAGAAGAGAACACCTATTGCAAAGTACTTTATAATGCCTATTTCATAAGGGTTTAGGGTTTGTTTCGAGGCGCTTTTGACAGGACAGCTCTTACTACGTTGTCAAAAGGGTGAAAACCGATTTCATATGAAGGGTCAATATCTATTATGTTCAAAGGGCCAAAAAAGTCGGGTGTATACAACGAGAGGACGGGATTTCCGTTGACAAAGAAGAAAACACATGTTGCATCTGACAGGAGAATGCCTATTCCGTCGATCAGTGTAAAAAAAACTGTTGCATGTGACTCTTCAATGCCTCTATTGACGACGAAGAAGGAAAAACTTTGGTCGTTCAAACTCGCCTTTCAAACGTGGACGGAGGATGGATGGTGAACTGCAATGGTGGGAAAAATCGGGTGAGTGTTAGGGGGGAGGGGCGGTGGGCAACTCGAGCACTTTCGAAATGAAGCTGAACCCGGAATGGAATTTAAGGGACAGTTATTGTCAGTTTCGTAATAATAAACGAATGCTAATTTAAATCAATGCACCCTAAAAAAAATGCTAATTTAAAGACGAAGGTGAATAGCAATAATGACTGCGCTCACTACTCGTGAACAATTCGTGGACCGGGGGTCGTACGCGTGCACTGGGTGCGTGCCAGCGCTCACTGCTCCCGACGCGCGTTCTGCTCCCACGGTCGGTGTTTCTTCGGGAGAATTGTGCCTGGCCGTACTGTACGCCGCCTCTACGCTCCGTAATTTTTGCCTCTCCATTTTGACATCCCGTTTGCGCGGAACAATTCATGGACCGTGGGTCATACGCGTGCACTGGGCGTGTGCCTGCGCTCATTGCTCCCGACGCGCCTTCTGCACCCATGGTCGGTGTTTCTTTGGGAGAATCATTCCTGGCCGTACTGCACGACCGCCTCTACACTCAGCAATTATTGCCTCTCCATTCTGACGTCCCGTTTGCCCAGAACAATTCGTGGACCGGGGGTCGTACGCGTGCACTGGGTGCGTGCCTGCGCTCACTGCTCCCGACGCGCGTTCTGCACCCACGGTCGGTGTTTCTTCGGAAGAATCATGCCTGGCCGTACTGTACGACCCCCTCTACGCTCCGCAATTTTTGCCTCTCCATTCCGACGTCCCGTTTGCCCGGAACAATTCGTGGACCGAGGGTCGTACGCGTGCACTGGGTGTGTGCCTGCGCTCACTGCTCCCGACGCGCGTTCTACACCCACGGTTGGTGTTTCTTTGGGAGAATCATGCCTGGCCGTACTGTACGACCGCCTCTACGCTCCGCAGTTCTTGCCTCTCCATTCTGACGTCCCTTTTGCCCGGAACAATGCGTGGACCGGGGGTCGTACGCGTGCATTGGGTGCGTGCCTGCGCTCACTGCTCCCGACGCGCGTTCTGCACCCACGGTGGATGTTTCTTAAGGAGAATCGTGCCTGGCCGTAATGTAGGACCGCCTCTACGCTCCAGAATTTTCGCCTCTCCATTCTGACGTCCCGTTTGCCCGGAACAATTCGTGGACCGGGGGTCGTACGCGTGCAATGGGTGCGTGCCTGCGCTCACTGCTCCTGACGCGCGTTCTGCACCCACGGTCGATGTTTCTTCGGGAGAATTGGGCCTGGCCGTACTGTACGACCGCCTCTACGCTCCGCAATTTTTGCCTCTCCATTCTGACGTCCCGTTTGCCCGGAGTTATTCGTGGACCGGGGGTCGTATGCGTGCACTGGGTGCGTGCCTGCACTCACTGCTCCCGACGCGCAATCTGCAACCACGGTCCGTGTTTCTTTGGAAGAATCGTGCCTGGCCGTACTCTACAATGGCCTCTACGCTCCGCAATTTTTGCCTCTCCATTTTGACGTCCCATTTGCCCGGAACAATTCGTGGACCAGGGGTCGTACGTGTGCACTGGGTACGTGCCTGCGCTCACTGCTCCCGACACGCGTTCTGCACCCACGGTCGGTGTTTCTTCGGGAGAATCATGCCTGGCCGTACTGTACGACCGCCTTTACGCTCCACAATTTTTGCCTCTCCATTGTCACGTCCCGTTTGCTCGGAAAAATTCGTGGACCGGGCGTGGTACGCATGCACTGGGTGCATGCCTGCGCTCACTACTCCCGACGCGCGTTCTACATCCACGGTCGGTGTTTCTTTGGGAGTATCATGCCTGGCGGTACTGTACGACTGCCTCTATGCTCCGCATTTTTGGCCTCTGCATTCTGACGTCCCGTTTTCCCGGAACAATTCGTGGACCGGGGATCGTGCGCGTGCACTGGACGCGTGCCTGTGCTCACTCCTCCCGACGTACGTCCTGCACCCACGATCGGTCTTTCTTCGGGAGAATTGTGCCTGGCCGTACTGTACGACCGCCTCTACGCTCCGCAGTTTTCGCCTCTCCATTTTGACGTCCCGTTTTCCCGGAAACATTCGTTGACCGGGGGTCGTACGCGTGCACTAGGTGCGTGCCTGTGCTCACTGCTCCCGACACGCGTTCTACACCCACGGTCGGTGTTTCTTCAGAAGAATCATGCCTGGCCGTATTGTACGACCGCCTCTACGCTACGCAGTTTTTGCCTCTCCATTCTGACGTCCCGTTTGCCTGGAACAATTCATGGACCGAGGTCGTACGCGTGCACTGGGTGCGTGCTGGCGCTCACTGCTCCCGACATGCGTTCTGCACCCACGTTCGGTGTTTCCTTGAGAGAATCGTGCGTGGCCATACCTTACAACCGCCTCTACGCTCTGCAGTTTTTGCCTCTCCATTTTGACATCCCGTTTGCCTGGAAAAATTCATGGACCGGGGGTCGTACGCATGCACTGGGTGCGTGCCTGCGCTCACTGCTCCCGACGTGCGTTGTGCACCCACGGTCGGTGTTTCTTCGCAAGAATCGTGCCTGGCCCTACTGTACGACTGCCTCTACGCTCCACAATTTTTGCCTCTCCATTCTGACGTTCTGTTTGCCCGGAACAATTCGTGGACCGGGGGTCGTACATGTGCACTGGGTGCGTGCCTGCCCTTCACTGCTCCCAACGCGCGTTCTGCACCCACAGTCGGTGTTTCTTTGGGAGAATTGTGCCTGGCCGTACTGTACGACCGCCTCTACACTCCGCAGTTTTCGCCTCTCCATTCTGACGTCCCGTTTGCCCGGAACATATCGTGGACCGGGGGTCATACGCGTGCACTGGGCGCGTGCCTTCGCTCACTGCTCCCGAAGCGCGTTCTGCACCCACGGTTGGTCTTTCTTCGGGAGAATCGTGCCTGGCTATTCTGTACAACTACCTCTACGCTCCGCAGTTTTTGCCTCGCCGTTCTGACGTCCTATTTGCGCGGAACAATTCTTGGACCGGGTGTCGTTCGCGTGCAGTGGATGCGTGCCTCCGCTCACTGCTCTCGACGCGCGTTCTACACCCACGGTCGATGTTTCTTTGGGAGAATTGTGCCTGGCCGTACTGTACAACCGCCTCTACACTCCGCAGTTTTTGCCTCTCCATTCTGACGTCCCGTTTGCCCGGAACAATTCGTGGACCGGGGGTCATACGCGTGCACTGAGTGCATGCCGGCGCTAACTGCTCCCGACGCGCGTTCTGCACCCACTGTCGGTGTTTCTTTGGGAGAATCATGCCTGGCCATATTGTACGATCGCCTGTACACTCCAAATTCTTTGCCTCTCCATTCTGACGTCCCGTTTGCCCGGAACAATTCGTGGACCGGGGGTCGTACGCGTGCACTGGGTGCGTGCCTGTGCTCACTGCTCCCGATGCACGTTCTGCACCCACGGTCGGTGTTTCTTTGCGAGAATCATGCCTGGCCATACTGTACGACCGCCTCTACGCTCCGTAATTTTTGCCTCTCCATTCTGACGTCCTGTTTGCCCGGAACACTTCGTGGACCAGGGGTCGTACGCGTGCACTGGGTACGTACCTGCGCTCAATGCTCCCGACGCGCGTTCTGCACCCACGGTCGATGTTTCTTTGCGAGAATCCTGCCTGGCCGTAGTGTACGACCGCGTCTACGCTCCGCAATTTTCGCGTCTCCATTGTGACGTCCTGTTTGCCCGGAACAATTCGTGGACCGGGGGTCGTACGCGTGCACAGGGTGCGTGCCTGCGCTCACTGCTCCCGACGTGCGTTCTGCACCCACGGTCGGTGTTCCTTCGAGAGAATCGGGCCTGGCCGTACTGTACGACCGCCTCTACGCTCCGCAATTTTTGCCTCTCCATTCTGACGTCTTGTTTGCCCGGAACAATTCGTGGACCGGGGGTTATATGCGTGCACTGGATGCGTTTCTGCGCTCACTGCTCACGACGCGCATTCTACACCCACGGTTGGTGTTTCTTCGGGAGAATCATGCCTGGCCGTGCTGTACAACCACCTCTACGCTCCGAAATTTTCGTCTCTCCATTCTAACGTCCCGTTTGCCCGGAACAATTTGTGGACCGTGGGTCGTACGCGTGCACAAAGTGCGTGCCTACGCTCACTGCTCACGACGCGCGTTCTGCACCCACGGTCGATGTTTCATTGGGAGAATCGTGCCTGGCCGTACTGTAAGACCGCCTCTACGCTCCGAGTTTTTTGCCTCTCCATTCTGACGTCCCGTTTGCCCGAAACAATTCGTGGACCGGGAGTCATACACGTGCACTGGGTGCGTGCCTGCGCTCACTGCTCCCGACGCGCGTTCTGCACCCACGGTCGGCGTTTCTTCGAAAGAATCATGCCTGGCCGTAGTGTACAACCGCCTCTACACTCTGCAATTTTTGCCCCTCCATTCTCACATCCCATTTGCCTGGAACAATTTGTGGACCGGTGGTCGTACGCGTGCACAAGGTGCGTGGCTGCGCTCACTGCTCCTGATACGCGTTCTGCACCCACGGTCGGTGTTTCTTCAGGAGAATGGGGCCTGGCAGTACTGTACGACCGCCTCTACGCTTTGCAATTTCTGCTTCTCCATTCTTACATCCCGTTTGCCCGGAACAATTCGTGGACCGGGGGTCGTACGCGTGCACTGGGTGCGTGCCTGCGCTCACTGCTCCAGACGCGCGTTCTGCACCCACGGTCGGTGTTTCTTTGGGAGAATCGTGCCTGGCCGTACTATACGACCACCTCTACCCTCCACAATTTTTGCCTCTCCATTCAGACGTTCCTTTTGCCCGAAACAATTCGTGGACCGGGGGTCGTACATGTGCACTGGACGGGTGCCTGCGCTCACTGCTCGCAACGCGCGTTGAACACCCACAATCGGTGTTGCTTTGGGAGAATTGTGCCTGGCCGTACTATACGACCGCCTCTACACTCCGCAATTTTCGCCTCTCTATATAGACGTCCCGTTTGCCCGGAACAATTCGTGGACCGGGGGTCGTACACTGCTCCCCACTGGGTGCGTGCCTGCGCTCACTGCTCCCGACGCGCGTTCTGCACCCACGGTCGGTGTTTCTTCGGGAGAATCATGCCTAGCCGTACTGTACGACTGCCTGTACGCTTTGCAGTTTTTGCCTCGCCGTTCTGACGTCCCATTAGCGCGGAACAATTCGTGGACCGAGGGTCGTTCGCGTACTACTTGCTTGCCTACGCTCACTGCTCGCGACGCGCGTTCTGCACCCACGGTCGATGTTTCTTCGGGAGAATTATGCCTGGCCGTAGTGTACAACAGCCTCTTCCCTCTGCAATCTTTGCCTCTCCATTCTAACGTCCCGTTTGCCCGGAACAATTCCTGGACCGGGGGTCGTACGCGTGCACAGAGTGCGTGCCTGCGCTCACTGCTCCCCATGCACGTTCTGCACCCACGGTCGGTGTTTCTTCGTAAGAATCATGCCTGGCCATACTGTACGACCGCCTCTACGCTCCGCAATTTTTGCCTCTCCATTCTGACGTCCCGTTTGCCCGGAACAATTCGTGGACCGGGGGTCGTACGCGTGCACTGGGCGCGTACCTGCGCTCACTGCTCCCGACGCGTGTTCTGCACCCACGGTCGATGTTTCTTTGGGAAAATCCTGCCTGGCTATACTGTACGACCGCCTCTACGCTCCGCAATTTTCGCGTCTCCATTCTGACGTCCCATTTGCCCGGAATTATTCGTGGACCGGGGGTCGTACGCGTGCACTAGGCGCGTACCTGCGCTCACTCCTCCGGACGCGCGTTCTGCACCCACGGTCGATGTTTCTTTGGGAGAATCCTGCCTGGCCGTACTGTACGACCGCCTCTACGCTCCGCAATTTTTACGTCTCCATTCTGACGTCTCGTTTGACCCGGAACAATTCGTGGACCGGGGGTCGTACGCGTGCACTCGGTGTGTGCCTGCACTCACTGCTCCCGACGCGCGTTCTACATCCACGGTTGGTGTTTCTTCGGTAGAATTTTTTCTGGCCGTACTGTATGACCGCCTCTACGCTCCGCATTTTTCGTCTCTCCATTCTGATGTCCCGTTTGCCCGGAACAATTCGTGGACCGGGGGTCGTACGCGTGCACTGGGTCCGTGCCTGCGCTCACTGCTCACGACGCGCGTTCTACACCCACGGTCAATGTTTCTTTGGGAGAATCGTGCCTGGCCGTACTGTACGACCGCCTCTACGCTCCGCAATTGTTGCCTCTCCATTCTGACGTCCGGTTTGCCCAAAACAATTCGTGGACCGGGGGTCATACGCGTGCACTAGGTGCGTGCCTGCGCTCACTGCTCCCGACGCGCGTTCTGCACCCACGTTCGGCATTTCTTCAGGAGAATCATGCCTGGCCGTACTGTACGACCGCCTCTACGCTCCGCAATTTTCGCCTCTCCATTCTGACGTCCCGTTTGCCCGCAACAATTCGTTGACCGAGGGTCGTACGCGTGCACTGGGTGTGTGCCTGCGCTCACTGCTCCCGATGCGCGTTCTGCACCCACGGTCGGTGTTTCTTCGGGAGAATCATGCCTGGCCATACCGTACAACCGCCTCTACGCTCTGCAATTTTTGCCTCTCCATTCTAACATCCCGTTTGCCTG
Organism: Penium margaritaceum; assembly: GCA_023375785.1. Classification (NCBI taxonomy): domain Eukaryota; kingdom Viridiplantae; phylum Streptophyta; class Zygnematophyceae; order Desmidiales; family Peniaceae; genus Penium; species Penium margaritaceum. The sequence goes on along the minus strand of SZWC01007351.1, from coordinate 71,514 downwards.
GAACAATTCGTGGACAGTGGGTCGTACGCGTGCACAGGGTGCGTGAATGCGCTCACTGCTCCCGACGCGCGTTCTGCACCCACGGTCGGCGTTTCTTCGGGAGAATCATGCCTTGCCGTACTGTACGACCGCCTCTACGCTCCGTAATTTTCGCCTCTCCATTCTGACGTCCCGTTTGCCCGGAACAATTCGTGGACCGGGGGTCGTAAGCGTGCACTGGGTGCGTGCCTGCGCTCACTGCTCCTGATGCGCGTTCTGCACCCACGGTCGGTGTTTCTTCGGGAGAATCCTGCCTGGCCATACTGTACGACCGCCTCTACGCTCCGCAATTTTTGCCTCTCCATTTAGAAGTCCCGTTTGCCCGGAACAATTCGTGGACCGGGGGTCGTACGCGTGCACTGGGCGCGTACCTGCGCTTAATGCTCCCGACGCGCGTTCTGCACCCACGGTCGATGTTTCTTTGGGAGAATCTTGCCTGGCCATACTGTACGACCGCCTCTACGCTCCGCAATTTTCGCGTCTCCATTCTGACGTCCCGTTTGCCCGAAACAATTCATGGAACGGGAGTCATACACGTGCACTGGGTGCGTGCCTCCGCTCACTGCTCCCGACGCGCATTCTGCACCCACGGTTGGCGTTTCTTCGGGAGAATCATGCCTGGCCGTAGTGTACAACCGCCTCTACACTCCGCAGTTTTTGCCTCTCCATTCTGACATCCCGTTTGCCCGGAACAATTTGTGGACCGGGGGTCGTACGCGTTCACTGGGTGCGTGGCTGCGCTCACTGCTCCCGATGCGCATTCTGCACCCACAGTCGGTGTTTCTTCAAGAGAATCGGGCCTAGCCGTACTGTACGACCGCCTTTACGCTTCACAATTTCTGCTTCTCCATTCTGACATCCCATTTGCCCGGAACAATTCGTGGACTGGGGATCGTAAGCGTGCACTGGGTGCGTGCCTGCGGTCACTGCTCCCGACGCGCGTTCTGCACCCACGGTTGGTGTTTCTTTGGGAGAATCGTGCCTGGCCGTACTGTACGACCGCCTCTACGCTCCACAAACTCTGCCTCTCCATTCTGGCATTCCGTTTGCCCGGAACAATTCGTGGACCGGGGGTCGTACATGTGCACTAGGCGGGTGCCTGCGCTCACTGTTTGCAACGCGCGTTCTGCACCCACAGTCGGTGTTTCTTTGGGAGAATTGTGCCTGGCCGTTCTGTACGACCGCCTCTACACTCTGCAGTTTTTGCCTCTCAATTCTGAAGTCCCTTTCGTCCGGAGCAATTCGTGGCTCGGGGGTCGTACACGTGCACTGGGTGCGTGCCTGCGCTCACTGCTCCCGACGCGCGTTCTGCACCCACGGTCGGTGTTTCTTCGGGAGAATCATGCCTAGCCGTACTGTACGACTGCCTGTACGCTCCGTTGTTTTTGCCTCGTCGTTCTGACGTCCCATTAGCGCGGAACAATTCGTGGAGTGGGGGTCGTTCGCGTACTACTTGCGTGCCTACGCTCACTGCTCCCGATGCGCGTTCTGCACCTACGGTCGATGCTTCTTCGGGAGAATTGTGCCTGGCCGTACTGTACAACAGCCTCTTCGCTCTGCGACATTTGCCTCTCCATTCTAACGTCCCGTTTGCCCGGAACAATTCGTGGACCGGGGGTCGTACACGTGCACAGAGTGTTTGCTTGCGCTCACTGCTCCCGACGCGCGTTCTCCACCCACGGTCGGTGTTTCTTCGTAAGAATCATGCCTGGCCATACTGTACGACCGCCTCTACGCTCCGCAATTTTTGCCTCTCCATTCTGACGTCCCGTTTGCCCGGAACAATTCGTGGACTGGGGGTCGTACGCGTGCACTGGGCGCGTGCCTGCGCTCACTGCTCACGACGCACGTTCTGCACCCACGGTCGATGTTTCTTTGGGAGAATCGTGCCTGGCCGTACTGTACGACCGCCTCTACGCTCCGCAATTTATGCCTCTCCATTGTGACGTCCCGTTTGCCCGAAACAATTCGTGGACCGGGGGTCATACGCGTACACTAGGTGCGTGCCTGCGCTCACTGCTCCCGACGTGCGTTCTGCACCCACAGTCGGCGTTTCTTCGGGAGAATCATGCCAGGCCGTACTGTACGACCGCCTCTACGCTCCGTAATTTTCGCCTCTCCATTCTGACGTCCCGTTTGCCCAGAGCAATTCGTGGACCAAGGGTTGTACGCGTGCACTGGGTGCGTGCCTGCGCTCACTGCTCCCGATGCGCGTTCTGCACCCACGGTCGGTGTTTCTTTGAAAGAATCATGCCTGGGCATACTGCCGCCTCTACACTCTGCAATTTTCACCTCTTCATTCTGACATCTCGTTGGCCCGAAACAATTCGTGGACCGGGGGTCATACGCGTGCACTAGGTACGTGCCTGCGCTCACTGCTCCCGACGCGCGTTCTGCAGCCACGATCGGCGTTTCTTCCGGAGAATCATGCCTGGCCGTACTGTACGACCGCCTCTACGCTCCGTAATTTTTGCCTCTCCATTCTGACGTCCCGTTTGCCCGGAACAATTTGTGGACCGGGGGTCATACGCGTGCACTGGGTGCGTGCCTGCGCTCACTGCTCTCGATGCGCGTTCTGCACCCACGGTCGGTGTTTCTTCGCGAGAATCATGCCTGGCCATACTGTGCAACCGCCTCTACGCTCTGCAATTTTTGCCTCTCCATTCTGACGTCCCGTTTCCCCGGAACAATTCGTGGACAGTGGGTCGTACGCGTGCACAGGGTGCGTGAATGCGCTCACTGCTCCCGATGCCCGTTCTGCACCTACGGTCGGTGTTTCTTCGAGAGAATCGGGCCTGGCTGTACTGTAAAACCGCCTTTACGCTTTGCAATTTTTGCTTCTCAATTCTGACATCCCGTTTGCCCGGAACAATTCGTGGACCGGGGGTCATACGCGTGCACTGGGTGCGTGCCTGCGCTCATTGCTCCCGATGCACGTTCTGCACCTACGGTCGGTGTTTCTTCGAGAGAATCGGGCCTGGCCGTACTGTACGACCGCCTCTACGCTCTGCAATTTTTGCCTCTTCATTTTGATGTCTTGTTTGCCTGGAATAATTCGTGGACCGGGGGTCGTACGCGTGCACTGGATGCGTACCTGCGCTCACTACTCACGACGCGCGTTCTTCACCCACGGTTGGTGTTTCTTCGGGAGAATTGTGCCTGGCCGTACTGTACGACCACCTCTACGGTCCGCAATTTTTGTCTCTCCATTCTGATGTCCCGTTTGCCCGGAACAATTGGTGGACCGGGGGTCGTACGCGTGCACTAAGTGCGTGCCTGCGCTCACTGCTCACGACGCGCGTTCTCCACCCACGGTCGATGTTTCTTTGGGAGAATCGTGCCTGGCCGTACTGTACGACCGCCTCTATGCTCCGCATTTTCGCGTCTCCATTCCGACGTCCCGTTTGCCCGAAACAATTCGTGGACCGGTTGTCATACGCGTGCACTGGGTGTGTGCCTGCGCTCACTCCTCCCGACGCGCGTTCTGCACCCACGGTCGGCGTTTCTTCGGGAGAATCATGCCTGGCCGTAGTGTACGACCGCCGCTTCACTCCGCTATTTTTGCCTCTCCATTGTGACATCCCGTTTGCCCGGAACAACTTGTGGACCGGGGGTCGTACGCGTGCACTGGGTGCGTGGTTGCGCTCACTGCTCCCGATAAGCGTTCTGCACCCACGGTCGGTGTTTCTTCAGGAGAATCGGGCCTTGCCGTACTGTACGACCGCCTCTACGCTTCGCAATTTCTTCTTCTCCATTCTAACATCCCATTTGCCGGGAACAATTCGTGGACCGGGGGTCGTACGCGTGCACTGGGTTCGTGCCTGCGCTCACTGCTCCCGACGCGCGTTTTGCACCCACGGTCGATGTTTCTTTGGGAGAATCATGCCTGGCCGTACTGTACGACCGCCTCTACGCTCCGCAATTTTCGCCTCTCCATTCTGACGTCCTGTTTCCCCGAAACAATTCGTGGACCGGGGGTCATACGCGTGCACTAGGTGCGTGCCTGCACTCATTGCTCCCGACGCGCGTTTTGCACCCACGGTCGGCGTTTCTTCGGGAGAATCATGCCTGGCCGTACTGTACGACCGCCTCTACGCTCCGTAATTTTTGCCTCTCCATTCTGACGTCCCGTTTGTTCGGAACAATTCGTGGACCGGAGATCGTACGTGTGCACTGGGTGCGTGCCTGCGCTCACTGCTCCCGATGCGCGTTCTGCAGACACGGTCGGTGTTTCTTCAAGAGAATCATGCGTGGCCATACTGTACGACCGCCTCTACGCTCCGCAATTTTTGCCTCTTCATTCTGACGTCCCGTTTGCCCGGAACACTTCGTGGACCAGGAGTCGTACGCGTGCACTAGGCGCGTACATGCGCTCAATGCTCCCGACGCGCGTTCTACACCCATGGTCGATGTTTCTTTGGGACAATCCTGCCTGGCCGTACTGTACGACCGCCTCTACGCTGCGCAGTTTTTGCGTCTCCATTCTGACGTCCCGTTTGCGCGGAACAATTCGTGGACCGGGGGTCGTACGCGTACATAGGGTGCGTGCCTGCGCTCATTGCTCCTGACGTGCGTTCTGCACCCACGGTCGGTGTTTCTTTGAGAGAATCGAGCCTGGCCGTACTGTACGACCGCCTCCACGCTCCGTAGTTTTTGCTTCTCCATTCTGACGTCTCGTTTGCTTGGAACAATTCGAGGACCGGGGGCCGTACGCGTGCACTGGATTCATACCTGCGCTCACTGCTCACGACGTGCGTTCTACACCCACGGTTGGTGTTTCTTCAAGAGAATCATGCCTGGCCGTACTGTACGATCACCTCTACGCTCCGCATTTTTCGTCTCTCCATTCTGACGTCCCGTTTGCCCGGAATAATTCGTGGACCAGGGGTCGTACGCGTGCACTAAGTGCGTGCCTACGCTCACTGCTCACGACGCGTGTTCTGCACCCACGGTCAATGTTTCTTTGGGAGAATGGTGCCTGGCCGTACTCTATGACCGCCTCTACGCTGTGCATTTTTCGCCTCTCCATTCTGACGTCCCGTTTGCCCGAAACAATTCGTGGACCGGGAGTCATACACGTGCACTGGGTGCGTGCCTGCGCTCACTGCTCCTGACGCGCGTTCTGCACCCACGGTTGCCGTTTATTGGGGAGAATCATGCCTGGCCGTAATGTACGACCGCCTCTACACTCCGCAATTTTCGCCTCTCCATTCTGACTTCCCGTTTGCCCGGAACAATTCGTGGACCGGGGGTCGTACGCGTGCACTGGGTGCGTGGCTGCGCTCACTGCTCCCGATGCGCGTTCTGCACCCACGGTCAGTGTTTCTTCAAGAGAATCGGGCCTGGCCGTACTGTACGACCGCCTTTACGCTTCGCAATTTCTGCTTCTCAATTCTGACATCCCGTTTGCCCGGAACAATTCGTGGACTGGGGGTCGTACGCGTGCACTGGGTGCGTGCCTGCGCTCACTGCTCCCGACGCGCGTTCTGCACCCACGGTTGGTGTTTCTTCGGGAGAATCGTGCCTGGCCGTACTGTACAACCTCCTCTACGCTCCACAATTTTTGCCTCTCCATTTTGACGTTCCGTTTGCCCGGAACAATTCGTGGACCGGGGGTCGTACGCGTGCACTGGGTGCGTGCCTGCGCTCACTGCTCCCGACGCGCGTTCTGCACCCACGGTTGGTGTTTCTTCGGGAGAATCGTGCCTGGCCGTACTGTACAACCTCCTCTACGCTCCACAATTTTTGCCTCTCCATTTTGACGTTCCGTTTGCCCGGAACAATTCGTGGACCGGGGGTCGTACATGTGCATTGGGCGGGTGCCTGCGCTCACTGCTCGCAACGCGCGTTCTGCACCCACAGCCGGTGTTTCTTTGGGTGAATTATGCCTGGCCGTACTGTACGACCGCCTCTACACTCCGCAATTTTCGCCTCTCCATTCTGACGTCCCGTTCGCCCGGAGTAATTCGTGGACCGGGGTCGTACACGTGCATTGGGTGCGTGCCTGCGCTCACTGCTCCCGACGCGCGTTCTGCACCCACGGTCGGTGTTTCTTCGGGAGAATCATGCCTAGCCGTACTGTACGACTGCCTGTACGCTTCGCAGTTTTTGCCTCGCCATTCTGACATCCCATTAGCGCGGAACTATTCGTGGACCGGGGGTCGTTCGCGTACTACTTGTATGCCTACGCTCACTGCTCCCGACGCGCGTTCTGCACCCACGCTCGATGTTACTTCGGGAGAAACATCGAGTCCCATTCTGACGTCCCGTTTGCCCGGAACAATTCGTGGACCGGGGGTCATATGCGTGCACTGGGTGCGTGCCTACGCTCACTGCTCCCGATGCGAGTTCTGCACCCACGGTCGGTGTTTCTTCGGGAGAATCATGCCTGGCCATACTGTACGACCGCCTCTACGCACCGGAGTTTTTGCCTCTCCATTCTGACATCCTGTTTTCCCGGAACAATTCGTGGACCGGGGGTCGTACGCGTGCACAGGGCGTGTACCTGCGCTGAATGCTCCCGACGCGCGTTCTACACCCACGGTCGATGTTTCTTTGGGAGAATCCTGCCTGGCCATACTGTACGACCGCCTCTACGCTCCGCAATTTTCACGTCTCCATTCTGACGTCTCGTTTGCCCGGAACAATTCGTGGACTGGGGGTCGTACGCGTGCACAGGGTGCGTGCCTGCGCTCACTGCTCCCGACACGCGTTCTGCACCCATAGTCGGTGTTTCTTCAAGAGAATCGGGCCTGGCCGTTCTGTACGACCACCTCTACGCTCCGCAGTTTTTGCCTCTGCATTCTGATGTCTCGTTTGCCCGGAACAATTCGTGGACCGGGGGTCGTATGCGTGCACTGGATGCGTACCTGCGCTCACTGCTCACGACGCGCGTTCTACACCCACGGTTGGTGTTTCTTCGGGAGAATTGTGCCTTGCCGTACTGTACGACCACCTCTACGCTCCGCATTTTTCGCCTCTCCATTCCGACGTCCCGTTTGCCCGAAACAATTCGTGGACCGGGACTAAGACGCGTGCACTCGGTGCGTGCCTGCGCTCACTGATCCTGACGCGCGTTCTGCACCCACGGTCGGTGTTTCTTCGGGACAATCATGCCTGGCCGTAGTGTACGACCACCTCTACACTCCGCAATTTTTGCCTCTCCATTGTCTCATCCCGTTTGCCCGGAACAACTTGTGGACCGGAGGTCGTACGCGTACACTGGGTGCGTGGCTGCGCTCACTGCTCCCGATGCGCGTTCTGCACCCACGGTCGGTGTTTCTTCAGGAGAATCGGGCTTGGCCGTACTATACGACCGCCTTGACGCTTCGGAATTTATGCTTCTCCATTCTGACATCCCGTTTGCCCGAAACAATTCGTGGACCGGAGGTCGTACGCGTGCACTGGGTGCGTGCCTGCGCTCACTGCTCCCGACGCGTGTTCTGCACCCAGGGTCTATGTTTCTTTGAGAGAATCGTGCCTGGCCATACTGTACGACCGCCTCTACGCTCCGCATTTTTCGCCTCTCCATTCAGACGTCCCGTTTGCCCGAAACAATTCGTGGACCGGGGGTCATACGCGTGCACTAGGTGCATGCCTGCGCTCACTGCTCCTGACACGCGTTCTGCACCCACGGTCGGCGTTTCTTTGGAGGAATCATGCCTAGCCGTACTGTACGACCGCCTCTACGCTCCGTAGTTTTTGCCTCTCCATTCTGACGTCCCGTTTGCCCGGAACAATTCGTGGACCGGGGGTCGTACGCGTGCACTGAGTGCGTGCCTGCGCTCACTGCTCCCGATGCGCGTTCTGCACCCACGGTCGGTGTTTCTTCGAGAGAATCATGCCTGGCCATACTGTACGACCGCCTCTACGTTCCGCAATTTTTGCCTCTCCATTCTGACGTCCCGTTTGCCCGGAACACTTCGTGGACCAGGGGTGGTACGCGTGCAGTGGGCGCGTACCTGCGCTCAATGCTCTCAACGCGCGTTCTGCACCCACGGTCGATGTTTCTTTGGGAGAATCCTGCCTGGTCGTTCTCTACAACCGCCTCTACGCTCTGCAATTTTTGCCTCTCCATTCTGACGTCTCGTTTGCCCGGAACAATTCGTGGACCGGGGGTCGTACGCGTGCACTGGGTGCGTGCCTGCGCTCACTGCTCCCGACGCGCGTTCTGCACCCACGGTCGATGTTTCTTTTGGAGAATCATGCCTGGCCGTACTGTACGACCGCCTCTACGCTGCGCAATATTCGCCTCTCCGTTCTGACGTCCCGTTTGCCCGAAACAATTCGTGGACCGGGGGTCATACGCGTACACTAGGTGCGTGCCTGCGCTCACTGCTCTCGACGCGTGTACTGCACCCACGGTCGACATTTCTTCGGTAGAATCATGCCTGGCCGTACTGTACGACCGCCTCTACACTGCGTAAATTTTGCCTCTCCATTCTGACGTCGCGTTTGCCCAGTACAATTCGTGGACTGGGGGTCGTACGCGTGCACTGGGTGCGTGCCTGCGTTTACTGCTCCCGACGCGCGTTCTGCACCCATTGTCGGCGTTTCTTCGGGAGAATCATACCTGGCCATAGTGTACGACCGCCTCTACACTCCGCAATTTTTGCCTCTCCATTCTGACATCCCGTTTTCCCGGAACAATTTGTGGACCAGGGGTCGTACAGGTGCACTCGATGCGTGGCTGCGCTCACTCCTCCCGATGCGCGTTCTGTACCCACGGTCGGTGTTTCTTCAGGTGAATCGGGCCTGGCCGTACTGTAGGACCGCCTCTACGCTTTGCAATTTCTGCTTCTCCATTCTGACATCCCGTTTGCTCGGAACAATTCGTGGACCGGGGGTCGTACGCGTGCAGTGGGTGCGTGCCTGCGCTCACTGCTCCCGACGCCCGTTCTGCACCCACGGTCGATGTTTCTTTTGGAGAATCGTACCTGGCCGTACTGTACGACCGCCTCTACGCTGCGCAATATTCGCCTCTCCGTTCTGACTTCCCGTTTGCCCGAAACATTTCGTGGACCGGGGGTCATACGCGTACACTAGGTGCGTGCCTGCGCTCACTGCTCCCGACGCGTGTACTGCACCCACGGTCGGTATTTCTTCGGGAGAATCATGCCTGGCCGTACTGTACGACCGCCTCTACACTGCGTAATTTTTGCCTCTCCATTCTGACGTCGTGTTTGCCCAGAACAATTCGTGGACTGGGGGTCGTACGCGTGCACTGGGTGCGTGCCTGCGCTCACTGCTCCCGATGCGTGTTCTGCACCCACAGTCGGTGTTTCTTCGGGAGAATCATGCCTGGCCATACTGTACGACCGCCTCTACGCTCCGCAATGTTTGCCTCTCCATTCTGACGTCCCGTTTGCCCGGAACACTTTGTGGACCAGGGGTCGTACGCCTGCACTGGGGCGCGTACCTGCGCTCAATGCTCCCGACGCGCGTTCTGCACCCACGGTCGATGTTTCTTTGGGAGAATCCTGCCTGGCCATACTGTACGACCGCCTCTATGCTTCGCAATTTTTGCGTCTCCATTCTGACGTCCCGTTTGCCCGGAACAATTCGTGGACCGGGGGTCGTACGCGTGCACTAAGTGCCTGCCTGCGCTCACTGCTCACGACGCGCGTTCTGCACCACGGTCGATGTTTCTTTCGGAGAATCATGCCTGGCCGTACTGTACAACCGCCTCTACGCTCCGCATTTTTCGCCTCTCCATTCTGACGTCCCGTTTGCCTGAAACAATTCGTGGACCGGGAGTCATACGCGTGCACTGGGTGCGTGCCTGCGTTTACTGCTCCCGACACGCGTTCTGCACCCACGGTCGGCGTTTCTTTGGGAGAATCATACCTGGCCATAGTGTACGACCGCCTCTACACTCCGCAATTTTTACCTCTCCATTCTGACATCCCGTTTTCCCGGAACAATTTGTGGACCGGGGGTCGTACGCGTGCACTGGATGCGTGGCTGCGCTCACTGCTCCCGATGCGCGTTCTGTACCCACGGTCGGTGTTTCTTCAGGAGAATCGGGCCTGGCCGTACTGTACAACCGCCTCTACGCTTTGCAATTTCTGCTTCTCCATTCTGACATCCCGTTTGCCCGGAACAATTCGTGGACCGGGGGTCGTACGCGTGCACTGGGTGCGTGCCTGCGCTCACTGCTCCCGACGCGCGTTCTGCACCCACGGTCGATGTTTCTTTTGGAGAATCGTGCCTGGCCGTATTGTACGACCGCCTCTACGCTGCGCAATATTCGCCTCTCCGTTCTGACGTCCCGTTTGCCCGAAACAATTCGTGGACCGGGGGTCATACGCGTACACTAGGTGCGTGCCTGCGCTCACTGCTCCCGACGCGTGTACTGCACCCACGGTCGGCATTTCTTCGGGAGAATCATGCCTGGCCGTACTGTACGACCGCCTCTACACTGCGTAGTTTTTGCCTCTCCATTCTGACGTCGCGTTTGCCCAGAACAATTCGTGGACTGGGGGTCGTACGCGTGCACTGGGTGCGTGCCTGCGCTCACTGCTCCCGATGCGTGTTCTGCCCCCACAGTCGGTGTTTCTTCGGGAGAATCATGCCTGGCCATACTATACGACCACCTCTACGCTCCGCAATGTTTGTCTCTCCATTCTGACGTCCCGTTTGCCCGGAACACTTCGTGGACCAGGGGTCGTACGCCTGCACTGGGGCGCGTACCTGCGCTCAATGCTCCCGACGCGCGTTCTGCACCCACGGTCGATGTTTCTTTGGGAGAATCCTGCCTGGCCGTACTGTACAACCGCCTCTATGCTCCGCATTTTTCGCCTCTCCATTCTGACATCCCGTTTGCCTGAAACAGTTCGTGGACCGGGAGTCATACGCGTGCACTGGGTGCGTGCCTGCGCTCACTGCTCTCGACGCGCGTTCTGCACCCACGGTCGGCGTTTCTTCGGGAGAATCATACCTGGCCATAGTGTACGACCGCCTCTACACTCTGCAATTTTTGCCTCTCCATTGTGACATCCCGTTTTCCCGGAACAATTTGTGGACCGGGGGTCGTATGCGTGCACTAAGTGCGTGCCTGCGCTCACTGCTCACGATGCGCGTTCTGCACCACGGTCGATGTTTCTTTCGGAGAATCGTGCCTGGCCGTACTGGACAACCGCCTCTACGCTCCGCATTTTTCGCCTCTCCATTCTGACGTCCCGTTTGCCTGAAACAGTTCGTGGACCGGGAGTCATACGCGTGCACTGGGTGCGTGCCTGGGCTCACTGCTCTCGACGCGCGTTCTGCACCCACGGTCGGCGTTTCTTCGGGAGAATCATACCTTGCCATAGTGTACGACCGCCTCTACACTCCGCAATTTTTGCCTCTCCATTCTGACATCCCGTTTTCCCGGAACAATTTGTGGACCGGGGGTCGTATGCGTGCACTGGATGCGTGGCTGCGCTCACTGCTCCCGATGCGCGTTCTGTACCCACGGTCGGTGTTTCTTCAGGAGAATCGTGCCTGGCCGTACTGTACAACCGCCTCTACGCTTTGCAATTTCTGCTTCTCCATTCTGACATCCTGTTTGCCCGGAACAATTCGTGGACCGGGGGTCATACGCGTGCACTGGGTGCGTGCCTGCGCTCACTGCTCCCGACGCGCGTTCTGCACCCACGGTCGATGTTTCTTTTGGAGAATCGTGCCTGGCCGTAGTGTACGACCGCCTCTACGCTGCGCAATATTCGCCTCTCCGTTCTGACATCCCGTTTGCCCGAAACAATTCGTGGACCGGGGGTCATACGCGTACACTAGGTACGTGCCTGCGCTCACTGCTCCCCACGCGTGTACTGCACCCACGGTCGACATTTCTTCGGGAGAATCATGCCTGGCCGTACTGTACGACTGCCTCTACACTACGTAATTTTTGCCTCTCCATTCTGACGTCGCGTTTGCCCAGAACAATTCGTGGACTGGGGGTCGTACGCGTGCACTGGGTGCGTGCCTGCGCTCACTGCTCCCGATGCGTGTTCTGCACCCACAGTCGGCGTTTCTTCGGGAGAATCATGCCTTGCCATACTATACGACCGCCTCTACGCTCCGCAATGTTTGCCTCTCCATTCTGACGTCCCGTTTGCTCGGAACACTTCGTGGACCAGGGGTCGTACGCCTGCACTTGGGCGCGTACCTGCGCTCAATGCTCCCGACGCGCGTTCTGCACCCACGGTCGATGTTTCTTTGGGAGAATCCTGCCTGGCCGTACTGTACGACCGCCTCTACGCTTCGCAATTTTTGCGTCTCCATTCTGACGTCCCGTTTGCCCGGAACAATTCGTGGACCGGGGGTCGTACGCATGCACAGGGTGCGTGCCTGCGCTCACTGCTCCCGACGTGCGTTCTGCACCCACAGTCAATGTTTCTTCGAGAGAATCGGGCCTGGCCGTACTGTACGACCGCCTCTACGCTCCTCAATCTTTGCCTCTCCATTCTGACGTCTCGTTTGCCCGGAACAATTCGAGGACCGGGGGTCGTACGCGTGCACTGGATGCGTACCTGCGCTGAATGCTCATGACGCGCGTTCTACACCCACGGTTGGTGTTTCTTCAGGAGAATCGTGCCTTGCCGTACTGTACGACCACCTCTACGCTCCACAATTTTTGTCTCTCCATTCTGACGTCCCGTTTGCCCGGAACAATTTGTGGACCGGGGGTCGTACGCGTGCACTAAGTGCGTGCCTACGCTCACTGCTCACGACGCGCGTTCTGCACCCACTGTCGATGTTTTTTTGCGAGAATCATGCCTGGCTGTACTGTACGACCGCCTCTACGCTCCGCATTTTTTGCCTCTCCATTCTGACGTCCCGTTTGCTCGAAACAATTCGTGGACCGGGAGTCATACACGTGCACTGGGTGCGTGCCTGCGCTCTTTGCTCCCGACGTTCGTTCTGCACCCACGGTCGGTGTTTCTTCAGGAGAATCATGCCTCGCCATACTGTACAACCGCCTCTACGCTCCGCATTTTTTGCGTCTTTATTCTGACTTCCCGTTTGCCCGAAACAATTCGTGGACCGGGAGTCATACACGTGCACTGGGTCCGTGCATGCGCTCACTACTCCCGACACGCGTTCTGTACCCACGGTCAATGTTTCTTCAGGAGAATCATGCCTAGCCGTACTGCACGACTGCTTGTACTCTCCGTAGTTTTTGCCTTGCCGTTCTGACGTCCCATTAGTGCGGAACAATTCGTGGACCGGGGGTCGTTCGCGTACTACTTGCGTGCCTACGCTCACTGCTCCCGACGCGCATTCTGCACCCACGGTCGATGTTTCCTCAAGAGAGTTGTTCCTGGCCGTACTGTACACCAGCTTCTTTGCTCTGCAATTTTTGCCTCTCCATTCTAACGTTCCGTTTGCCCGGAACAATTCGTGGACCGGGGGTCGAACGCGTGCACAGAGTGCGCGCATGCGCTCACTGCTCCCGACGCGCGTTCTGCACCAACGGTCGGTGTTTCTTCGTAAGAATCATGCCTGGCCATACTGTACGACCGCCTCTACGCTCCGCAATTTTTGCCTCTCCATTCTGATGTCCCGTTTGCCCGGAACAATTCGTGGACCGGGGGTCGTACGCGTGCACTGGGCGCGTACCTGCCCTCACTGCTCCCAACGCGTCTTCTGCACCCACGGTCGATGTTTCTTTGGGAGAATCCTGCCTGGCCGTACTGTACGACCGCCTCTACGCTCCGCAATTTTTGCGTCTCCATTCTGATGTCCCGTTTGCCCGGAACAATTCGTGGACCGGGGGTCGTACGTGTGCACTGGGTGCGTGCCTACGCTCACTGCTCACGACGCGCGTTCTGCACCCACGGTCGATGTTTCTTTGGGAGAATCGTGCCTGGCCGTACTGTACGACCGCCTCTACGCTCCGCAATTCTTGCCTCTCCATTCTGACGTCCCGTTCGCCCGAAACAATTTGTGGTCCGGGGGTCATACGCGTGCACTGGGTGCGTGCCTGCGCTCACTGCTCCCGATGCGCGTTCAGCACCCACGGTCGGTGTTTCTTGAAGAGAATCATGTCTGGCCATACTGTACGACCGCCTCTACGCTCTACAATTTTCGCCTCTCCATTCTAACGTCCCATTTGCCCGAAACAATTCGTGGACCGGGGGTCATACGCGTGCACTAGGTGCGTGCCTGCGCTCACTGCTCCCGACGCGCGTTCTGCACCCACGGTCGGCGTTTCTTCGGGAGAATCATGCCTGGCCGTGCTGTACGACCGCCTCTACGCTCCGTAATTTTTGCCTCTCCATTCTCACGTCCCGTTTGCCCAAAACAATTCGTCGACCGGGGGTCGTACGCGTGCACTGGGTGCGTGCCTGCGCTCACTGCTCCCGATGCGCGTTCTGCACCCACGGTCGTTGTTTCTCCAGGAGAATCATGCCTGGCCATACTGTACGACCGCCTCTACGCTCGCGTACTACTTGCGTGCTACTTGCGTGCCTACGCTCACTGCTCCCGACGGGCGTTCTGCACCCACGTTCGATGTTTCTTCGGGAGAATTGTGCCTGGCCGTACTGTACAAGAGCCTCTTCGCTCTGTATTTTTTGCCTCTCCATTCTAACGTCCCGTTTGCACGGAACAATTCGTGGACCAGGGGTCGTACGCGTGCACAGGGTGCGTGCCTGCGCTCACTGCTCCCAACGCGCGTTCTGCACCCACGGTCGGTGTTTCTTCGTAAGAATCATGCCGGGCAATACTTTACGACCGCCTCTACGCTGCGCAATTTTTGCCTCTCCATTCTGACGTCCCGTTTGCCCGGAACAATTCGTGGACCGGGAGTCGTACGCGTGCACTGGGCGCGTACCTGCGCTCACTGCTCCCGTCGCGTGTTCTGCACCCACGGTCGATGTTTCTTTGGGAGAATCCTGCCTGGCCGTACTGTACGACCGCCTCTACGCTGTGCAATATTCGCGTCTCCATTCTGACGTCCCGTTTGCCCGGAACAATTCGTGGACCGGGGGTTGTACGCGTGCATTGGGCGCGTACTTGCGCTCACTGCTCCCGACGCGCGTTCTGCACCCACGGTCGATGTTTCTTTGGGAGAATCCTGCCTGGCCGTACTGTACAACCGCCTCTACGCTCCGCAATTTTGACATCTCCATTCTGACGTCTCGTTTGCCCGGAACAAGTCGTGGACCGGGGATCGTACGCGTGCACTCGGTGCATGCCTGCACTCACTGCTCCCGACACGCGTTCTACATCCACGGTCGGTGTTTCTTCGAAAGAATTTTGTCTGGCCGTACTATACAACCGCCTTTAAGCTCCGCAATTTTTGTCTCTCCATTCTGATGTCCCGTTTGCCCGGAATAATTCGTGGACCGGGGGTCGTACGCATGCACTGGGTGCGTGCCTGAGCTCACTGCTCACGACGCGCGTTCTGCACCCACGGTCAATGTTTCTTTGGGAGAGTCGTGCGTGGCCGTACAGTACGACCACCTCTACGCTCCACAATTTTGCCTCTCCATTCTGACGTCCCGTTTGCCCGAAACAATTCGTGGACCGGGGGTCATACGCGTACACTAGGTGCGTGCCTGCGCTCACTGCTCCCAACGCGCGTTCTGCACCCACGGTCGGCGTTTCTTCGGGAGAATCATGCCTGGCCGTACTGTACGACCACCTCTACGCTCTGTAGTTTTCGCCTCTCCATTCTGACGTCCCGTTTGCCCGAAACAATTCGTGGACCGAGGGTCGTACGCGTGCACTGGGTGTGTGCCTGTGCTCACTGCTCCTTATGCGCGTTCTGCACCCACGGTCGGTGTTTCTTCGGGAGAATCATGCCTGGCCATACTGTACGACCGCCTCTACGCTCCCCAATTTTTGCCTCTCAATTCTGACGTCACGTCTGCCCGGAACAATTCGTGGACCGGGCGTCGTACGCGTGCACTGGATGCGTGCCTGCCCTCACTGCTCCGGACGCGCATTCTGCACCCACGGTCGATGTTTCTTTGGGAGAATTGTGCTTGGCCGTACTGTACGACCGCCTCTACGCTATGCAATTTTTGCCTCTCCATTCTGACGTCCCGTTTGCCCGGAACAATTCGTGGACCGGGGGTCGTACGCGTGCACTGGGTGCGTGCCTGCGCTCACTGCGCCCGACGCGCGTTCTGCACCCACGGTCGGTGTTTCTTCGGAAGAATCGTGCCTGGCCGTACTGTAGGACCGCCTCTACGCTCCACAATTTTTGCCCCTCCATTCTGACGTTTCGTTTTCCCGGAACAATTCGTAGACCGGGGGTCCTACATGTGCACTCGGCGCGTGCCTGCGTTCACTGCTCGCAACGCTCGTTCTGCACCCAAAGTCGGTGTTTCTTTGGGAGAATTGTGCCTGGCCGTTTTGTACGACCGCCTCTAAACTCCGCAATTTTTGCCTCTCCATTCTGATGTCCCGTTTGCCCGGAACAATTCGTGGACCGAGGGTCGTACGCGTGCACTGGGTGCGTGCCTGCGCTCACTGCTCCTGATGCGCGTTCTGCACCCACGGTCGGTGTTTCTTCGGGAGAATCATGCCTAGCCGTACTGTACGATTGCCTGTACGCTCTGCAGTTTTTGCCTCAGCGTTGTGACGTCCCATGTGCGCGGAACAATTTGTGGACCGGGGGTCGTTCGTGTGCACTAGGTGCGTGCCTGCGCTCACTGCTCCCGACGCGCGTTCTGCACCCATGGTCGATGTTTCTTCGGGAGAATTGTGCCTGGCCGTACTGTAAAACCACCTCTTCGCTCTGCAATTTTTGCCTCTCCATTTGGACGTCCCGTTTGCCTGGAACAAGTCGTGGACCGGGAGTCGTATGCGTGCACTAGGTGCGTGCCTGCGCTCACTGCTCCCGACGCGCATTCTGCACCCACGGTCGGTGTTTCTTCGGGAGAATCATGCCTAGCCGTACTGTACCACCACCTCTACGCTCCACAGTTTTTGCCTCTCCATTCTGACGTTCCGTTTGCCCGGAACAATTCGTGGACCGGGGGTCGTACATGTGCACTGGGAGCGTGCCTGCGCTCACTGCTCGCAACGCGGGTTCTGCACCCACAGTCGGTGTTTCTTTGGGCGAATTGTGCTTGGCCGTACTGTACGACTGCCTCTACACTCTGCAATTTTTGCCTTTCCATTCTGACGTCCCGTTTGCCCGGAACAATTCGTGGACCGGGCGTCGTACGCGTGCACTGGGTGTATGCCTTCGCTCACTGCTCCCGACGCGCGTTCTGCACCCACGGTCGGTGTTTCTTCGGGAGAATCATGCCTAGCCGTACTGTACGACTGCCTTTACGCTCTGCAGTTTTTGCCTCGCGGTTCTGATGTCCCATTAGCGCAGAACAATTTGTGGACCGGGGGTCGTTTGTGTGCACTAAGTACCTGCCTGCGCTCACTGCTCCCGACGCGCGTTCTGCACCCACGGTCAATGTTTCTTTGGGAGAATTCTGCCTGGCCGTACTGTACAACGGCCTCTTCGCTGCTCAATTCTTGCCTCTCCATTTTGACGTCCCGTTTTCCCGGAACAATTCGTGGACTGGGGGTCGTACGCGTGCACTGGGTGCGTACCTGCGCTCACTGCTCCCGACGCGCGTTTTGCACCCACGATCGATGTTTCTTTGGAAGAATCGTGCCTGGCCGTACTGTACGACCGCCTCTACGCTCCACAGTTTTTGCGTCTCCATTCTAACGTCCCGTTTGCCCGGAACAATTCGTGGACCGGGGGTCGTACACGTGCACAGGGTGCGTGCCTGCGCTCACTGCTCCTGACGCGCGTTCTGCACCCACGGTCGGTGTTTCTTTGAGAGAATCGGGCCTGGCCGTACTGTACAACTGCCTCTACGCTCCGCAATTTTTGCCTCTCCATTCTCATGTATCGTTTGCCCGGAAAAATTCCTGGACCGGGGGTCGTACGCGTGCACTAGGTGCGTGCCTCCGCTCACTGCTCCCGATGCGCGTTCTACACCCACGGTCGGTGTTTCTTTGGGAGAATTGTGCCTGGCCGTACTGTAAGACCAGCAATTTTTGTCGTAATGCTCCGCAGTTTTTGTCTCTCCATTCTGACATCCCTTTTGCCCGGAACAATTCGTGGACCGGGGGTCATACGCGTGCATTGCGTGCGTGCCTGCGCTCAGTGCTCACGACGCGCGTTCTGCACCCACGGTCGATGTTTCTTCGGGAGAATCGTGCCTGGCCGTACTAAACGACCGCCTCTACGCTCCGCAATTTTCGCCTCTCCATTCTGACGTCCCATTTGCCCGATTCAATTCGTGGACCGGGGGTCATATGCGTGCACTGGGTGCGTGCCTGTGCTCACTGCTCCCGACGCGCGTTCTGCACCCACGGTCGGCGTTTCTTCAGGAGAATCATTCCTGGCCGTATTATGTGACAGCCTCTACGCTCCGCATTTTTCGCCTCTCCATTCTGATGTCCCGTTTTCCCCGAACAATTCGTGGATCGGTGGTCGTACGCGTGCACTGGGTGCATGCCTGCGCTCACTGCTCCCGACGCGCGTTCTGCACCCACGGTCGGTGTTTCTTTGGGAGAATCATGCCTGGCCATACTATACGACCGCCTCTACGCTCCGCAGTTTTTACCTCTCCATTCTGATGTCCCGTTTGCCTGGCATAATTCGTGGACCGGGGGTCGTACGCGTGCACTGGGCGCGTACCTGCGCTCACTGCTCCCGACGTGCGTTCTGCACCCACGATCCATGTTTCTTTGGGAGAATCCTGCCTGGCTGTACAGTACGACCACCTCTACGCTTCTCAATTTCTGCTTCTCCATTCTGACATCCCGTTTGCCCGGAACAATTCGTGGACCGGGGGTCATATGCGTGCACTGGGTGCGTGCCTGCGCTCACTTCTCCCGACGTGCGTTCGGCACCCAAGGTCGATGTTTCTTTGGGAGAATCATGCTTGGCCGTACTATACGACCGCCTCTACGCTCCGCAGTTTTCGCCTCACTATTCTGACGTCCCGTTTGCCTGGAATAATTCGTGGACCGGGGGTCGTACGCGTGCTCTGGATGCGTGCCTGCGCTCACTGCTCCCGACGCGCGTTCTACACCCACGGTCGGTGTTTCTTCGGGAGAATCGTGCCTGGCTGTACTGTACGACCGCGTCTATGCTCCGCAATTTTTGTCTCTCCATTCTGACGTCCTGTTTACCCGAAAATGTTCATGGACCGGGGGTCATACGCGTGCATTGGGTGCGTACCTGCGCTCACTGCTCCCGCCGCGCGTTCTGCACCCACAGTCGGCGTTTCTTTGGGAGAATCATGCCTGGCCGTACTGTACGAACGCCTCTACGCTCTGCAATTTTCGCCTCTCCATTCTGACGTCTCGTTTGCCCGGAACAATTCGTGGACCGGGGGTCGAACGCGTGCAGTGGGTGCATGCCTGCGCTCACTGCTCCCGACGCGCGTTCTGCACCCACGGTCGATGTTTCTTTTGGAGAATCATGCTTGGCCGTACTATACGACCGCCTCTACGCTCTGCAGTTTTCGCCTCTCCATTATGACGTCCCGTTTGCCCGGAATAACTCGTGGACCGGGGAACGTACGCGTACATTGGGTGCCTGCCTGCGCTCACTGCTCCCGACGCACGTTCTGCACACACGATCGGTGTTTCTTCGGGAGAATCGGGCATGGCCGTACTGTACGAGCGCCACTACGCTTTGCAATTTCTGCTTCTCCATTCTGACATCCCGTTTTCTTGGAACAATTTGTGGACCGAGGGTCGTACGCGTGCACTGGGTGCCTGCCCGCGCTCACTGCTCCCGACGCGCGTTCTGCACCCACAGTCAGTGTTTCTTTGGGAGAATCAAGCCTCGCCGTACTCTACAACCGCCTCTACGCTTTGCAATTTCTGCTTCTCCATTCTGACATCCCCTTTGCTCGGAACAATTCGTGGACCGTAGTTCGTACGCGTGCACTAGGTGCGTGCCTGCGGTCACTGCTCCCGACGCGCGTTCTGCACCCACGGTCGGTGTTTCTTCGGGAGAATCATGCCTGGCCGTACTGTTCGACCGCCTTTACCCTCCGAAATGTTTGCTTCTCCATTGTGACGTCCCGTTTGCCCGGCACAATTCGTGGACCGGGGGTTGTACGCGTGCACTAGGTGCGTGCCTGCGCTCACTGCTCCTGACGCGCGTTCTGCACCCACAGTCGGTGTTTCTTCGAGAGAATTGTGCCTGGCCGTACTGTATGACCGCCTCTATGCTCCGCTTTGTTTGCCTCTTCATTCTGATGTCCCGTTTGCTCGGAACTATATCGTGGACCGGGGATCGTACGCGTGCACTGGGTGCGTGCCTGCGCTCACTGCTCCTGACGCGCGTTCTACACCCACGATCGGTGTTTCTTCGGGAGAATCGTGCCTGGCCGTACTGTACGACCGCCTCTACGCTCCGCAATTTTCGCCTCTCCATTTTCACGTCCCGTTTGCCCGGCACAATTCGTGGACCGGGGGTCATATGCATGCATTAGGCGCGTGCCTGCGCTCACTGCTCCCGACGCGTGTTCTGCACCCACAGTCGGTGTTTCTTCGGGAGAATTATGCCTGGTCGTACTGTACGACCGCCTCTACGCTCCGCAATTTTTGCGTGTCCATTCTTACGTCCTGTTTGCCCGGAACAATTCGTGGACCGGGGTTCTTACGCGTGCACTGGGTGCGTGCCTGCGCTCACTGCTCCCGACGCGTGTTCTGCACCCACGGTTGGTGTTTCTTCGGGAGAATCATGCCTGGCTGTATTGCAGGACCGCCTCTACATTGCGCAAATTTCACCTCTCCATTCTGACGTCCCATTTGCCCGGAAAAATTCGTGGACCGGGGGTCGTACGCGTGCACTGGGTGTGTGCCTGCGCTCACTGCTCCCGACGCGCGTTCTGCACTCACGGTCGATGTTTCTTTGGGAGAATCCCGCCTGGCCGTACTGTACGACCGCCTCTATGCTCCGCAATTTTTGCTTCTCCATTCTCATGTCCCGTTTGCCCGGAACAATTCATGGACCGGGGATCGTACCCGTGCACTGGGTACGTGCCTGTGCTCACTGCTCCCGACGCGGGGTCTACTCCCACGGTCGGTCTTTCTTCGAGAGAATCATGCGTGG
The DNA here is from genome assembly GCA_023375785.1 of Penium margaritaceum. Taxonomy (NCBI): domain Eukaryota; kingdom Viridiplantae; phylum Streptophyta; class Zygnematophyceae; order Desmidiales; family Peniaceae; genus Penium; species Penium margaritaceum. The sequence continues at coordinate 50,390 of SZWC01007351.1, read as the reverse complement.
CCATACTGTACGACCGCCTTTTCGCTCCGCATTTTTTTCCTCTCCATTCTGACGTCCCGTTTGCCCGGAACAATTCGTGGACCGGGGGTCATACGCGTGCACAGGGTGCGTGCCTGCGCTCACTGCTCCCGCCGCGCGTTCTGCACCCACGGTCGGCGTTTCTTCGGGAGAATCATGCGTGGCCGTACTGTACGAACGCCTCTACGCTCCGTAATTTTCGCCTCTCCATTGTGACGTCCCGTTTGCGTGGAAGAATTCGTGGACCGGGTGTCATAGGCGTGCACTGGGTGCGTGCCTACGCTCACTGCTCCTGACGCGCGTTCTACACCCACGGTCGATGTTTCTTTAGGAGAATCATGCCTGGCCGTACTGTACGAACGCCTCTACGCTCCGCAATTTTTGCCTCTCCATTCTGACATCCCGTTTGCCCGGAATAATTCGTGGACCGGGGGTCGTACGCCTGCACTGGGTGCCTGCCTGCGCTCACTGCTCCCGACGCGCGTTCTGCACACACGGTCGGTGTTTCTTGGGGAGAATCAAGCCTGGCCATAGTGTACGACCGCCTCTACGCTTCGCAATTTCTGCTTTTCCATTCTGACATCCCGTTTGCCCGGAACAATTCGTGGACCGGGGGACGTACGCGTGCACTGGGTGCGTGCCTGCGCTCACTGCTCCCGACGTGCGTTCTGCACCCACGGTCGGTGTTTTTTCCGGAGAATCGTGCCTGGCCATACTGTACGACCGCCTCTACGCTCCGAAAGTTTTGCTTCTCCATTGTGACGTCCCGTCTGCGTGGAACAATTCGTGGACCGGGGGTCGTACGCGTGCACTGGGTGCGTGCCTGCGCTCACTGCTCCCGACGCGCGTTCTGCACCCACGGTCGGTGTTTCTTCAGGAGAATCATGCCTGGCCGTACTGTACGACCGCCTCTACGCTCCGCAATTTTTACCTCTCCATTCTGACATCCCGTTTGCCCGGAATAATTCGTGGACCGGGGGTCGTACGCGTGCACTGGGTGCGTGCCTGCGCTCACTGCTCCCGACGCGCGTTCTGCACCCACGGTCGGTGTTTCTTCAGGAGAATCATGCCTGGCCGTACTGTATGACCGCCTCTACGCTCCGCAATTTTTTCCTCTCCATTCTGACGTCCCGTTTGCTCGGAACAATATCGTGGACCGGGGTTCGTAAGCATGCACTGGGTGCGTGCCTGCGCTCACTGCTCCCGACGCGCGTTCTACACCCACGGTCGGTGTTTCTTCAGGAGAATCGTGCGTGGCCGTAGTGTACAATCGCCTTTACGCTCCGCAATTTTTGCCTCTCCATTCTGACGTCCCGTTTGCCCGGCACAATTCGTGGACCGAGGGTCGTACGCATGCACTGGGCGCGTGCCTGCGCTCATTGCTCCCGATGCGTGTTCTGCACCCACGGTCGGTGTTTCTTCGGGAGAATTGTGCCTTGTCGTACTGTACGACTTCCTCTACGCTCCGCAATTTTTGCCTCTCCATTCTGATGTCCTGTTTGCCCGGAACAATTCTTGGACCGGGGTTTGTACGCGTGCACTGGGTGCGTGCCTGCGCTCACTGCTCCCGACGCGCGTTCTGCACCCACGATTTGTGTTTCTTCAGGAGAATCATGCCTGGGTGTATTGCAGGACCGCCTCTACGCTCCGCAACTTTTGCCTCTCCATTCTGACGTCTCGTTTGCCTGAAACAATTTGTGGACCGAGGGTCGTACGCGTGCACTAGGTTCGTGCCTGCGCTCACTGCTCCCGACGCGCGTTCTGCACCCACGGTCGATGTTTCTTTCCGAGAATCCCGCCTGGCCGTACTGTACGACCGACTCTTCGCTCTGCAATTTTTGCCTCTCCATTTTGACGTTCCGTTTGCCCGGAACAATTCGTGGACCGGGATTCGTACGCATGCACTGGGTGCGTGCCAGCGCTCACTGCTCCCGACGCGCGGTCTGCACCCACGGTCGGTGTTTCTTTGGGAGAATTGTGCATGGTCATATTGTACGACCGCCTCTACGCTCTGCAATTTTTGCCTCTCCATTCTCACGTCCGGTTTGCACTGAACAATTCGTAGACCGGGGGTCGTACGCGTGCACTCAGTGCGTGCCTGCGCTCATTGCTCCCGACGCGCGTTTTCCACCCATGGTCGGTGCTTCTTCAAGAGAATCGTGCCTGGCCGTACTGTACGACCGCCTCTACGCTCTGCAATGTTTTCCTCTCCATTCTCACGTTCCGTTTGCCCGGAACAATCCGTGGACCGGGGGTCGTACGCGTGCATTGGGTGCGTGCCTGCGCTCATTGCTCCCGAATCGCGTTCTACACCCACTTTCGGTGTTTCTTCGGGAAAATTGTGCCTGGCCGTGCTGTACGACCGCCTCTACGCTCCGTAGTTTTCACCTCTCCATTCTGACGTCCCGTTTGCCCTGAACAATTCATGGACCAGGGGTCGTACACGTGCACTGGGCGCGTGCATGCGCTCACTACTCGCGACGCGCGTTCTACACCCACGGTCGGTGTTTCATCGGGAGAATTGTGCCTGGCCGTACTGTACGACCGCCTCTACGCTCCGCGATTTTCGCCATTCATTCTAACGTCCCGTTCGCCCGGATCAATTCGTGGACCGGGGGTCGTACGCGTGCACTGGGTGCGTGCCTGCGCTCAATGCTCCCGATGCGAGTTATGCACCCACGGTCGTTGTTTCTTCAGGAGAATCATGCCTGGCCGTACTGTACGACCGCCTCTACGCTCCACAGTTTTCGCCTCTCCATTCTCACGTTTTGTTTTCCCGGAACAATTTGTGTACCGGGGGTCGTACGCGTGCACTGGGTGCGTGCCTGTGCTCACTGCTCCCGACGCGCGTTCTTCACCCACGGTCGGTGTTTCTTCGGGAGAATCTTGCCTAGCCGTATTGTACGACCGCCTCTACGCTCCGCAATTGTTGCCTCTCCATTCTGACGTCCCGTTTGCCCGGAACAATTCGTGGACCGGGGGTCGTACGCGTTCACTGGGTGTGTGCTTGCGCTCACTGCTCTCGACGCGCGTTCTGCACCCACGGTCGGTGTTTCTTCGGGAGAATCGTGCCTGGCCGTACTATACAACCCCTTCTACGCTTCGCATTTATTGCCTCTCCATTCTGACGTCCCGTTTGCCCGGAACAATTTGTGGATCAGGGGTCGTACGCGTGCAGTGGGTGCGTGCCTGCGCTCACTGCTCCCGACGCGCGTTCTGCACCCACGATTGGTGTTTCTTCGGGAGAATCATGCCTGGCCGAACTGTACGACCGCCTCTCCACTCTGCAATTTTTGCCTCTCCATTCTGACGTCCCGTTTGTCAAGAACAATTCCTGGAGCGGGGGTCGTACGCGTGCACTAGGCGCGTGCCTGCGCTCAGTGCTCTCGACGCGCGTTCCGGACCCACGATCGGTGTTTCTTCCAGAGAATTGTGCCTGGCCATACTGTACGACCGCCTCTACGCTGCACAATATTCGCCTCTCCGTTCTGACGTCCCGTTTGCCCGGAAAAATTTGTGGACCGGGGGTCATATGCGTGCACTGGGTGCGTACCTGCGCTCACCGCTCCGGACGCGCATTTTGTACCCACGGTCGGTGTTTCTTTGGGAGAATCATGCCTTGCTGTACTGTACTACCGGCCCTACGCTCCGTCCTGTTCGCCTCTCCATTCTGTCGTCCCGTTTGCCCGGAGCAATTTGTGGACCGGGGGTCGTACGCGTGCACTGGGTGCGTGCCTGCGCTCACTGCTCCCGACGTGCGTTCTGCACCCACGGTCGGTGTTTCTTTGAAAGAATTGTGCGTGACCGTACTGTACGACCGCCTCTACGCTCTACAATTTTTGTCTCGCCATTCTAACGTTCCGTTTGCCTGGAACAATTCATGGACCGGGGGTCGTATGCGTGTACTGGGTGCGTGCCTGCGCTCACTGCTCCCGACGCGCGTTCTGCATCCATAGTCGGTGTTTCTTTGGGAGAATTGTACCTGGCTGTACTGTACGACCGCCTTTACGCTCTGCAACGTTTGCCTCTCCATTCTGACGTCCCGTTTGGTAGGAACAACTCGTGGACCGGGGGTTGTACGCGTGCACTGGGCGCGTGCCTGTGCTCAGTGCTCCGGACGCGCGTTCTGCAACCACGGTCGATGTTTCTTTGGAAGAATCGTACCTGGCCGTACTGTACAACCGCCTCTACACTCCGAAATGTTTGCTTCTCCATTGTGACGTCCCGTTTTCCCGGCACAATTCGTGGACCGGGGGTCGTACGCGTGTACTGGGTGTGTGCCTGCGCTCACTGCTCCCGACGCGCGTTCTACACCCACGGTCGGTGTTTCTTTGGGAGAATTGTGCCTAGTCGTACTGTACGACCGCCTGTACGCTCCGCAATTTTTGCCTGTCCATTCTTACGTCCTGTTTGCCCGGAACAATTCGTGGACCGGATTCGTACGCGTGCACTGGGTGCGTGCCTGCGCTCCCTGCTCCCGACGCGCGTTCTGCACACGCGGTTTGTGTTTCTTTGGGAGAATCATGCCTGGCTGTATTGCAGGACCACCTCTACGCTCCGCAAATTTCGCCTCTCCATTCTGACGTCCCGTTTGCCCGGAAAAATTCGTGGACCAGGGGTCGTACGCGTGCACTGGGTGCGTGCCTGCGCACACTGCTCCCGACGCGCGTTCTGCACCCACGGTCAATGTTTCTGTGGGAGAATCCTGCCTGGCCGTACTGTACGACCGCCTTTATGCTCTGAATTTTTGCTTCTCCATTCTGATGTCCCGTTTGCCCGGAACAATTCATGGACCGGGGGTCGTACGCGTGCACTGGGTGCGTGCATGCGCTCACTCCTCCCGACGCGCGGTGTACTCCCACGGTCGGTCTTTCTTCGGGAGAATCGTGCCTGGCCATACTGTACGCCTCTTCGCTCCGCAATTTTCGCCTCTCCATTCTGACGTCCCGTTTGCCTGGAAGAATTCGTGGACCGTGGGTCGTACGCGTGCACTGGGTGCGTGCCTGCACTCACTGCTCCCGCCGTGCATTCTGCACTCACGGTCGGCGTTTCTTCGGGAGAATCATGCCTGGCCGTACTGTACGAACCCCTCTACGCTTCGCAATTTTCCCCTCTCCATTCTGACGTCCCGTTTGCCTGGAAGAATTCGTGGACCGGGGGTCGTACCCGTGCACTGGGTGCGTGCCTACGCTCACTGCTCACGACGCGCGTTCTGCACCCACGGTCGATGTTTCTTTAGGAGAATCATGCTTGGCCGTACTATCCGACCACCATTACGCTCCGTAATTTTTGCCTCTCCATTCTGACGTCCCGTTTGCCCGGAATAATTCATGGACCGGGGGCCGTACGCGTGCACTGGGTGCCTGCCTGCGCTCACTGCTCCCAACGCGCGTTCTGCAGTCACGGTCGGTGTTTCTTCGGGAGAATCAGGCCTGGCCGTACTGTACGAACGCCTCTACGCTTCGCAATTTCTGCTTCTCCATTTTGACATCCCGTTTGCCCGGAACAATTCGTGCACCGGGGGTCGTACGCGTGCACTGGGTGCATGCCTGCGCTCACTGCTCCCGACGTGCGTTCTGCACCCACGGTCCGTGTTTCTTCCGGAGAATCGTGCCTAGCCGTACTGCACGACCGCCTCTACGCTTCGAGTTTTGGCTTCTCCATTGTGACATCCCGTTTGCCCGGAACAATTCGTGGACCGGGGGTCGTACGCGTGCACTGGGTGCGTGCCTGCGCTCCCTGCTCCCGACGCGCGTTCTGCATCCACGGTCGGTGTTTCTTTGGGAGAATTGTGCCTGGCCGTACTGTACGACCGCCTCTACGCTCCGCAATTTTTTCCTCTCCATTTAGACGTCCCGTTTGCTCGGAACAATATCGTGGACCGGAGTTCGTACGCATGCACTGGGTGCGTGCTTGCTCTCACCGTTCCCGACGCGCGTTCTACACCAACGGTCGGTGTTTCTTCAAGAGAATCATGCCTGGCCGTACTGTACGACCGCCTCTACGCTCCGCATTTTTTGCCTCTCCATTCTGACGTCCCGTTTGCCCGGCACAATTCGTGGACCGGGGGTCGTACGCATGCAGTGGGCGCGTGCCTGCGCTCACTGCTCCCGACGCGCGTTCTGCACCCACGATTGGTGTTTCTTCGGGAGAATCATGCCTGGCTGTATTGCATGACCGCCTTTACGCTCCGCAACTTTTTCCTCTCCATTCTGACGTCCCGTTTGCCCAGAACAATTCGTGGACCGAGGGTCGTACGCGTGCACTGGGTGCGTGCCTGCGCTCACTGCTCCTGACGCGCGTTCTGCACCCACGGTCGATGTTTCTTTGGGAGGATCCCGCCTGGCCGTACTGTACGACCGACTCTTCGCTCCGCAATTTTAGCCTCTCCATTCTGACGTCCCGTTTGCACGGGACAATTCGTAGACCAGGGGTCGTACGCGTGCACTGGGTGCGTGCCTGCGCTCATTGCTCCCGACGCGCGTTTTCCACCCACGGTCGGTGTTTCTTCAAGAGAATTGTGCCTGGCCGTACTGTACGACCGCCTCTACGCTCCGCAATGTTTTCCTCTCCATTCTCACGTGCCGTTTGCCCGGAATAATTCGTGGACCGGGGGTCGTACGCGTGCATTGGGTGCGTGCCTGCGCTCATTGCTCCCGAATCTCGTTCTACACCCACTTTCGGTGTTTCTTCGGGAAAATTGTGCCTGGCCGTGCTGTACGACCGCCTCTACGCTTCGCAATTTTCACCTCTCCATTCTGACGTCCCGTTTTCCCTGAACAATTCATGCACCGGGGGTCGTACGCTTGCACTGGGCACGTGCATGCGCTCACTACTCCCAACGCGCGTTCTGCACCCACGGTCGGTGTTTCATCGGGAGAATTGTGCCTGGCCGTACTGTATGACCGCCTCTACGCTCCGCGATTTTCACCTCTTAATTCTAACGTCCCGTTCGCCCGGAACAATTCGTGGACCAGGGGTCGTACGCGTGCACTGGGTGCGTGCCTGTGCTCATTGCTCTCGACGCGCGTTCTGCAACCACGGTCGGTGTTTCTTCGGGAGAATCGTGCCTGGCCGTACCATACAACCCCTTCTACGCTTCGGATTTCTTGCCTCTCCATTCCCACGTTTTGTTTTCCCGGAACAATTCGTGTACCGGGGGTCGTACGCGTGCACTGGGTGCGTGCCTGTGCTCACTGCTCCCGACGCGCGTTGTGGACCCACGGTCGGTGTTTCTTTGGGAGAATCGGGCCTAGCCGTATGGTACAACCGCCTCTACGCTTCGTAAATTTTGCCTCTCCATTCTGACATCTCGTTTGCCCGGAACAATTCGTGGACCGGAGGTCGTACGCGTGCACTGGGTGCGTGCCTGCGCTCAATGCTCCCGACGCGCGTTCTGCACCCACGGTCGGTGTTTCTTCAGGAGAATCATGCTTGGTCGTACTGTACGACCGCCTCTACGCTCCGCAGTTTTCGCCTCTCCATTCTCACGTTTCGTTTTCCCGGAACAATTCGTGTACCGGGGGTCGTACGCGTGCACTGGGTGCGTGCCTGAGCTCACTGCTCCCGACGCGCGTTCTGCACCCACGGTCGGTGTTTCTTCAGGAGAATCGGGCCTAGCCGTATTGTACGACCGCCTCTACGCTCCGCATTTTTTGCCTCTCCATTCTGACGTCCCATTTGCCCGGAACAATTCGTGGACCGGGGGTCGTACGCGTGCACTGGGTGCGTGCCTGTGCTCACTGCTCTCGACGCGCGTTCTGCACCCACGGTCGGTGTTTCTTCGAGAGAATCGTGCCTGGCCGTACTATACGACCCCTTCTACGCTTCGCAATTTTTCCCTCTCCATTCTGACGTCCCGTTTGCCCGGAACAATTCGTGGATCGGGGGTCGTACGCGTGCACTGGGTGCGTGCCTGCGCTCACTGCTCCCGACGCGCGTTCTGCACGCACGATTGGTGTTTCTTCGAGAGAATCATGCCTGGCCGAACTGTACGACAACCTCTGCACTTTGCAATTTTTGCCTCTCCATTCTGACGTCCCGTTTGTCCGGAACAATTCCTGGAGCGAGGGTCGTACGCGTGCACTGGGCGCGTGCCTGCGCTCAGTGCTCTCGACGCGCGTTCCGGACCCACGATCGGTGTTTCTTCGAGAGAATTGTGCCTGGCCGTACTTTACGACCGCCTTTATGCTACACAATTTTTGCCTCTCCGTTCTGACGTCCCGTTTGCTCGGAAACATTCGTGGATCGGGGGTCGTACGCGTGCACTGGGTGCATGCCTGCGCTCACCGCCCCCGACGCGCATTTTGTACCCACGGTCGGTGTTTCTTTGGGAGAATCATGCCTGGCCGTACTGTACTACCGGCTCTACGCTCTGCAATTTTTGTCTCGCCGTTCTAACGTTCCGTTTGCCTGGAACAATTCATGGACCAGGGGTTGTACGCGTGTACTGGGCGCACGCCTGCGCTCACTGCTCCCGACGCGCGTTCTGCACCCATAGTCGGTGTTTCTTCGGGAGAAATGTACCTGGCTGTACTGTACGATCGCCTTTACGCTCCGCAACTTTTGCCTCTCCATTATGACGTCCCGTTTGCTCGGAACAGCTCGTAGACCGGGGGTCGTACGCGTGCACTGGGCCCGTGCCTGTGCTCACTGCTCTCGACGCGCATTCTGCAACCACGGTCGATGTTTCTTTGGAAGAATCATACCTGGCCGTACTGTACGACCGCCTCTACGCTCCGCAGTTTTTGCCTCTCCATTCTGACGTCTCGTTTGCCCGGAACAATTTGTGGACCGGGGGTTGTATGCGTGCACTGGGTGTGTGCCTGCGCTCACTGCTCCCGACGCGCGTTCTGCACCCACGGTCCGTGTTTCTTCAAGAGAATCGTGCCTGGCCGTATTGTACAACCGCCTCTACGCTCCGCAAATTTTGCCGCTCCATTCTGACGTCCCGTTTGCCTGGAACAGTTCGTGGACCGGGGGTCGTACGCGTGCACTGGGTGCGTGCCTGCGCTCACTGCTCCCGACATGCGTTCTGCACCCAGGGTCGGTGTTTCTTCCGGAGAATCGTGCCTGGCCGTACAATACGACCGCCTCTACGCTCTGCAATTTTTGTCTCGCCATTCTAACGTTCCGTTTGCCTGGAACAATTCATGGACCGGGGGTTGTACGCGTGTACTGGGCGCATGCCTGCGCTCACTGCTCCCGACGCGCGTTTTGCACCCATAGTCGGTGTTTCTTCGGGAGAATTGTACTTGGCTGTACTGTACGATCGCCTTTACGCTCCGCAACTTTTGCCTCTTCATTCTGACGTTCCGTTTGCTCAGAACAACTCGTAGACCGGGGGTCATACGCGTGCACTGGGCCTGTGCCTGTGCTCACTGCTCCAGACGCGCGTTCTGCAACCACAGTCGATGTTTCTTTGGAAGAATCGTACCTGGCCTTACTGTACGACTGCCTCTACGCTCCGCAGTTTTTGCCTCTCCATTCTGACGTCTCGTTTGCCCGGAACAATTTGTGGACCGGGGGTTGTACGCGTGCACTAGGTGCGTGCCTGCGCTCACTGCTCCCGACGCGCGTTCTGCACCCACGGTCGGTGTTTCTTCAAGAGAATTGTGCCTGGCCGTATTGTACGACCGCCTCTACGCTCTGCAATATTTGCCGCTCCATTTTGACATCCCGTTTGCCCAGAACAATTTGTGGACCGGGGGTCGTACGCGTGCACTAGGTGCGTGCCTACGCTCACTGCTCCCGACGTGCGTTCTGCACACACGGTCGGTGTTTCTTCGGGAGAATCGGGCCTGGCCGTACTGTACGACCTCCTCTACGCTTCGCAATTTCTGCTTCTCCATTCTGACATCACGTTTGCCTGGAACAATTCGTGGACCGGGGGTCATACGCGTGCACTGGGTGCGTGCCTGCGCTCACTGCTCCCGACATGCGTTCTGCACCCACGATCGGTGTTTCTTCCGGAGAATCGTGCCTGGCCGTACTGTACGACCGCCTCTACGCTTCGCAATTTCTGCTTCTCCATTCTGACATCACGTTTGCCTGGAACAATTCGTGGACCGGGGGTCATACGCGTGCACTGGGTGCGTGCCTGCGCTCACTGCTCCCGACATGCGTTCTGCACCCACGATCGGTGTTTCTTCCGGAGAATCGTGCCTGGCCGTACTGTACGACCGCCTCTACGCTTCGCAATTTCTGCTTCTCCATTCTGACATCACGTTTGCCTGGAACAATTCGTGGACCGGGGGTCATACGCGTGCACTGGGTGCGTGCCTGCGCTCACTGCTCCCGACATGCGTTCTGCACCCACGATCGGTGTTTCTTCCGGAGAATCGTGCCTGGCCGTACTGTACGACCGCCTCTACGCTTCGCAATTTCTGCTTCTCCATTCTGACATCACGTTTGCCTGGAACAATTCGTGGACCGGGGGTCATACGCGTGCACTGGGTGCGTGCCTGCGCTCACTGCTCCCGACATGCGTTCTGCACCCACGATCGGTGTTTCTTCCGGAGAATCGTGCCTGGCCGTACTGTACGACCGCCTCTACGCTCAGCAATGTTTTCCTCTCCATTCTGACGTTCCGTTTGCCCGAAACAATTCGTGGACCGGGGGTCGTACGCGTGCATTGCGTGCGTGCCTGCGCTCATTGCTCCCGAATCGCATTCTACACCCACTTTCGGTGTTTCTTCGGGAAAATTGTGCCTGGCCGTGCTGTACGACTGCCTCTACGCTTCGCAATTTTCACCTCTCCATTCTGACGTCCCGTTTTCCCTGAACAATTCATGGACCGTGGGTCGTACGCGTGCACTGGGCGCGTGCATGCGCTCACTACTCTCGACGCGCGTTCTGCACCCACGGTCGGTGTTTCTTCGGGAGAATCGTGCCTGGCCGTACTGTACGACCGCCTCTACGCTCCGCAAT